>JACVVK020000712.1:0-206219 GCA_018292915.2 Batillaria attramentaria | reverse complement strand
GTAATAGCTGATCAATGCGGTAGCAAACGGGAGAATTTGTCTGATGGCTTTCAGCCGGTATGAAACGGTAATAGTAGTGTAGAGAAATGCAAGCTAAATGTAATGATGTGGTGTCAGCCGTCAGAGGTACTTAGATAGAGGTTAGAAGTTGGGAGTCGGCAAATACACAGACTGACTGCCGCGGGGATATTGATGAAGTCGGGATAAAAAGTATATCAGAGGAAAACGTGCCGTTCAGCCGCTTAGAGAATCTAATGGTATATAACATCAGTATAGTGTAGCCGTCGGAGTAGTGAAAATAAGGTTTAACGGCACAGATACTGTATTCGGTGAAATGGCTTCACTGCGGTAGCAAACGGGAGAATTTGCCTGATGACTTTCAGTCGGCATGAAACGGTCATAGTGGTGTAGGGGAATCCATTCTGAATGTCATGATGTAAGACACAAGGTGGCATCTGGCGTCAGAGGTACGTAGAAAGAGGTTACAAGTTGGAGTCGCCAGATACATAGATTGACTGCCGGGTGCACGGCGCGGCGGCGGAGAGAAAGATGGGTAGGATCGGTACTTTATTTCGAAAATTACGCTATTCTACAAAATATGTTCTATTCCCTTTTCTTGCATTTGAACCAGTTTTGGCCGTTACTTCAGTTATTACCCTGAGCCTGCATGTAAAACTCGAGGTTAATCTAACCCACGACTACTGGCCTAACCCAGAGTAAGACAAAAGAGACCCAAAAATAAAATCAAATTTTAAAAAAGGAAGCGAAGAAAGAAGAAAAATTCTTTTATAACGGCATATTCACTTTGCCGGAATGGACCCCCTTCTGATTTAAAACAAAACAGCAACAGAATATTTAACCCTAGAGTCAGTTTAGTTTGAGGTTAGGCCTTAACCCGGGGCTAAAATCCCTTACCTCGACTTTTACCTGCGGGCCCTGGTGACAGTTATGTGAGACTTTCTCATGGCCGAGTGAGAACGTTACCATGAACACCACCACTACGCTCCATCGAAAGAAAGTACTCTCTCTCTCTCTCGTCAGTAGACCCCCCCCCCCCCACACACACACACTCACCTCACCCTAAAAGAAACTATCTTTTGTTTATTCGTCAATGCCGCCCCTCTCTCTTTCTCTGTAGCCAGAGTCTCTCTCTCTCTCTCTCTCTCTGGTAAAACCGAAAAAAAGGCAGTACATGACTAGTTTAAACATCTTTTCAGTACGGCAGTTATCCAACCCACCTCCCCTCCCCCGCGGCACTACGCACCTAGGTAATAGGCGCGTGGGACTCGTGCTGAAAGGCTGTAATTACATGATCGGGCTGGACAAAGCGGGGCTGGGCAGAGCTAAAAGCCTACACAATACACAACGCTTAAGCCATCGCCCAATGAGCCGTCTCCATCTTTTCGGCGAGCGATATTAAAACTTCAACCAAACAGTCAACCATTCATCAATCCAGCCAACCAATCTGCAAACCAGCCGACCAAATGCAGGTTGTCAATTCGCACCTGTATAGGTATCTTGGATGGTACGCCTTTACCACTGTGATTTGTCAACAATAATTTGATGGTGAATGCATAACCTATTGCTGGTGTCCACTTATGACACATGATTTTTAATGTTTCCAACATGGTTGGTCATGAAACATTCGAGTTTAAGCATTACAAAGATAATTTATCGATCCATAGTCTAGGTTCCCAAATTGAACTTTCAGTTTGTGTCTGGTCGGTTCCCAGATTAAACCTCCTGTTTGTGTCTGCGTGAATGTTCCCTCATCACATCAACAATTTGTGTCCAACATGCACCCCTCTGTATATCCTATAGCCTTCCACATACAAGGAAAATCACTATATGAAAACGTTTTCAGCATGGTTGGTAAAGGACAAACTCGGTTTAAAGGATTACAAAAGTTGATTTATCGTGTTATTGTCAATGTTCCCGGATTGAATCTGCAGTTTGTGTCTGCTCGGTTCCCAGAGTACACCTACTGTTTGTGTCAGTCTGGACGTTCCTTTATCACATCAAAAATTTGTGTCCAAAATAAAACCCCTCTGTATATCTGAAAGTATTTGACTTACAAGAAAGATCGATATATATTAATATGGCTTAAGGTATCCTGTCTCAGGAAATATAACGCAAATTTGAAAAGACGCATAATTTAAGGCATGTTCCTTTATTACATCAACGATTCGTTGGACGAATGTTCCCACATCACACAAAAGACATGGATGTGTGTGTGTGTGTGTGGACGGATGTAATGATGGCTATCTCCTAAACCACCTCGTTGGAGGCCTTTTTACTTTGAGATAAAATGGGAAATCACCTTCTCCAGACCTACCTTTCACGATTTTTAGCCTGCCGCATTTTCAGAAGAGTTATCGCCGATTTTAAAAAAATCGGTCGTGTTACGAATTTTTTCGAAAAAGTTGTTCAAATTCCTTCATCTTCTAGACTTTGGAAGTTCACCCAATCACACTGCCTGTATTCGTGCTACAGCTCTGTAGCTCTGACTGGTTTTGTGTAAAAAAAATATTTCGAGGTAGGGGTGGTTTGCATATAAGATCAAATATCTATGAAAAGACTACTGCAAATTACTTATCATCCCAGCGTTTTTGTCTAGTGTGACAACTGCACATATGACAGGAACTACTGCACTATTATAGCTTTAGCATTTAGAATAACTGAACTTTTAGATAAACATAACTTTTTCAAGTTTCTGCGAAAAGCACCGATCAAAAGAGTTCCAAATTTTCGATTTCATAAGTACAATACAAGGTATTCTAGTCCATGTTTCACCAGCCCTCTAGATTTTCCAGATTTTATGTAAAAATTAATTCAGTCAGGGAAGTCACAAAAGCAACAGGGAAATTACAAGACATGCACAAGCATCATCTGTCATACCACCAGTGTGAAGCTGACGTCAAACGCTTAGTTCCCAGACAAAATAAGCAAGTATCGTCACTGCCTCCGACATTTCACCAGCCCTCTAGATCTTCCAGATTTCATGTGAAAAATAATTCAATCGGGGAAGCCACAAAGCGAACAGGGAAATCACAAGACATAAACAAGCTTCCTCAGACGATCGCAGTGCTAGAGGCTGACGTCAAAATGTTTAGTTCGCGGAACTGACGTCATCTCTCCGTCTGTGTATGACGACCTGCCTGAGGCTGACGTCAAATGTTTAGTTCACGGAACTGACGTCTCTCTCTCTCTCTCTTTACATCAATTCAGTATTATATCAGTGATTTGTGTTTACAAAGGTCGTACGTGTGTGTGAATGCGTTTTGACCTGATGGACGTTTTTCTCTATGGTTTTGTTTCTTGTAGTTTAGTGCATAATACCTTTTATATTTTGCTCCCTTTTTTCCCTTAGTAGATAGTCTCTGTAGTATTAGCAACGGCAAGTTTGCAAACTGGCGAATTTCTGTCAAAACTTTTACCGTTGATAAATAAAGTTTCATCATCATCATCATCATCTCTCTCTCTCTCTGGAGAGCCAGGGTAGCCGAATGGTAGAGCGTTGGACTTTCAATGCTCGGGTCGAGAGTTCGAATCCCGGCTTGGGCCAAATATTTGTGCTGGCCTTTCTCTCGTTGCCCCGTCTTTGATATCACCCTTACGTGGTGGAAAAGGACGTTAAACTCCTAAACACCCACCCACCCACTCTCTCTCTCTCTCTCTCTCTCTCGCTCTCCCCCCACCCGGCCCCACCCCCAGTCACGTGACTAATCGGTCGAGTTCGTAGAGGATCTAGTGTCATTGGTAGAACATGGAGAGGGGAGAACCGGCAACAATAACAACAAAACAGACAAAATAAAATGAAATTTGGAGAAACAACTTTGTAGGACGGGGCCGTTCCTCCTTGTTAGATTGTAAGGCGCCTAGAGCTCGCTCCCCGGGGATGGGCGCGCTATTATTATTATTATTATTATTTCAGGTCCACCAAAATTCGTCACGGGACAGAACCAGATTGTCAGTGTTGATAACGATGAAGTAGTCATCACTTTTGACATCAGCACACATACAGACAGGATGATAGCGTGCAGTCTGACACATTCGGAAGAAACCGAGACGAAAAAAGACTGTCTTGGGTAAGCTTTGTTTCTCTTGTCTCTCACACGTATGACTTACAACATGCTTGCAGTTCACTAGTTTTGTTTCAAAGCTTGATGGAACAAGAAATATTTGTAAAAGCTCTATTTCTTCCCATGGTACAGAGAGGAAAATGAGATATACAAGCTTTTTTTTTTCCGTTACACTATTCATACTTTCTGTCGAAGTTCTATCAGAATTACTGGAACACCACCTGACCTGATGCTGACTGTCCGGCTGGACAATAATATGAGGAAAGTGGACAAGGGACTATGGCTGCTCAGTGTTACCAATGACATGGGGAATGCGAGTGTCGAGTTTTGGCTCGGAGTGCCAGCAAGTATGTACTACATATAAATGTGCTGGTGGTTGGCTGTTTTAGTCTTTGCGGGGAATTTTGTGTTTAAGTACATGCAAAACGTGCAGTATTCTTAAATGAAAAGCTGACTGTAGCCATCGACATGTAGTTTTCTACAGGATGGTGTTTTTGTTACATTTTATTTCTTGGAGTTATGGTTTAATAATGCACTGAGTTATTTGTGGCAGCCAATCTGAGAGAAAACCATCGTGATACAGAGGGCTTAGTTAGACGACTTTTGTTGCTAATATTTTAAAGATCTGAAATGCACTTGGAATACTTAACCCTAATTTTTCATTTCCTGTACTAGGATGCGAAAAGACTAAACCTCAAGCTGCAGCTCAAAGCAAAATATTTGTTACTTTCGCGTGTTTTCTATCTAGGTGTAATTATTAATAAGTCTTTTTAGGTGCCCCAGTGTTTGTGAAACCTGACTCTAATGAAATCATTGTGGAGCCTGGTCACAACGCGGAAATACAATTTCCTGTACGGACGCACACCACTGTGTTAACTGACTGTCAGCTGACAAAACTTACATCTGATTTCAACGGGCCTACAAACAACTTTTTTGTTGCCAAGGCACCAACAGTAAACTGCACTAGGTAAAACCCAACCCGAAACAACAGTTTCGTTTTCTCTTCTTTGAGAATATCAAGAGTACGTATCTGCAGTTTCAAATAAACAAAAAGGGCTGTATACACCACTTTGGTGGGCGATGGGGAGGGGGGGCTAAGCCCAAAATGTGCACAGCACTTCATAAACTTCAAATTTGTTATTTAAACTCAGAATAGTATCTTTTCACTCATTCCTATGCCAAGGTCATTTGTCTCCTTCTTTGTAATCATTTTTAATAACTTTTACAATGATCGTTTAGGGATCGTTAATCGCTCTCTGGAAAAATAAACACAGACAAGGTAAAATATTTTGCGTGCTTTGTATAATGTTTTCGTCAATCAATTATTAAAAGGAAGTACTTGATCTCTTTCTATATTCCAGTTATGTGTTCCTGACCGGTACCCCACCTGATCTTGTGCTTACGATCCGACTGGACAATGTGCAGGAACAGGATGAGGGCCTGTGGCGTTTGGCTCTGTTCAATGATGTCGGCCATGGCCATCTACATTTTTCACTTCTTGTAAAGGACGGTCTGTACATTCTTAGTCAGTCGCAGACAATAAACCGAGTTTGCAATGCACTAAATTATTATCCCCTTCGCCGAACCATATACAGGGTCGAACTTTAATTAAGGACCACCCAGGCAAACAGGCCCTGTATTTAAAAAATCGCCAAAAATACAAGCATTTTATCAAATAATTCGACTGGGAAAGGGTTAAGGGGTTAACAGTGTATCCTGCAAAGCTTGCTGGAGCTGTCTTGTTGTCACGTGCGGCATGCAGAGGGGGGGGGGGGGGGTTGAAAGTTGCTGATTGTTGGCAAAACTGGCTGTTCTGTAAGCATCAGTGAACACTGATTTGAACGGCTTTGCACTGAAATTCCAAATGCATGTGCAAGAACCAATGCATTGCTAAGCATTTCACTCACTGGAATGCCCATAAAAGCAGCCGAATGTGCATCATTCCTCACAACACCAACATGCCTCCAAGACACAAGCTGTCAGATTTTGACCGCACCCGGGCGATTGCATGGCTGCAAGATCGAGTTGGCGTTCGAGGTGCCCAGAAGCCTACAGGTGTCCCACTCCGTTATCATTCGGCTGAGATAACGTTTTCAAGCCACTGGAACTGTTAAAGAAAGACCCCGTCCAGGCCAGCCAAAGAAGACCACTGCAAGGGAGGACCGGTTCATCCGCAGACAGGCACTTCAGAGGAGGACCATCACCTCCAACACCATCAGGCGTCGGCTCCAAGCTGCCACTAGCACAGCAGTGTGTCAGATGACCACACGGCGGCGCCTCCATGCTGGCAACATTCATGCAAGACGCCCAGTCAGGAAACCCAAACTGACTGCGGCCCACCGGGAAAGCCGCCTGGCCTGGTATACAGCTCACCAAAGGTGGCCCCGGGCACAGTTGGCAGCTGGTGCTGTTCAGTGACGAGTCCCGGTTCCTGGTGAAGCCACGAGATGGACGCATTCGGGTGTGGCGGCGTCCTGGAGAGCAGCTGGCAGATGACGCCGTCCAGGAGGTCACGGCTTTTGGCGGTGGCTCGGTCATGGTGGGGGGGGGGGGGAATCAGCAGCCACTGCAAGACTCCCCTGTACCATGTGGATGGCAACTTGAACGGTCAACGCTACCTGCAGGAGATTTTACAGCCTTTGGTTGTCCCAGCGCTTCAGCAGATTGGAGCCCAGGCTGTGTTCATGGACGATAACGCCACCCCACACCGTTGTCGAGCCGTGAACACTTTTGTGGTACAAGCTGGCATCACCAGGATGCCATGGCCGGCAAACAGTCCGGACTTGAACCCTATTGAGAACATTTAGGGCGAGCTTGGCAGAAGAGTTTAAGAAAATCACCCTCAGCCGGCCACTCGACAACAGCTGCTGCACTACCTGCAGCAGGAGTGGGCAAACCTCCCCCAGGCCCTCATTGCAAGAACTGTCAACACCATGAGACAGCGCTGTGTGGATTGTGTGGCAGCACGAGGGGGACACACACTCGGTTTTGATCAGACTGTAAAGGAACACTGTCTGTGAATTTCAATTTCGGGGGGTGGAGTCTCTAATCAGGCACAATGAATTTTTTTTGCTTCTTTTTTCTTTTGGGAAATTGACTAAATCTTGTTCACTGATAATGAAATTAAACATTTATGATGTTTCTGGCGTTTTGGGGTTTCGCTTCCTATGTTTTATGAGACTGTGTCTAAGTGGTCCTTAATTAAAGTTCGGCCCTGTAATTATAAGCCCACTCCTTATCACCATAGCCCAGTGGTCATGGTATATATTATCACATTTATCACATGACTATGTTTTGTCTTTGATACATTACACATTGTTTGCTGTATGGATACGAGATAACCAAGTTTGTAGAGCTGCTGGGACCCAAAAATGTGTACTGACAATTGTTTTGTCCTTGTCTAGTCTTTGATATCATCCGAATGTGGTAAGAAAAACAAAATCCGTTACAGAAATACAACCCCACCCCCTCCTTAGCATTTGCTGTAAGTGACAGCATGATTTGTATTTGTGTTTAGGTAATCTGAAAGTTATCATCGGAGCTGCCATTGGTGCGTTTCTGCTTTTTACTGGCACAGTCATTGTCATCATCCGGCATCGAAAAGGTTCGATTTTTGTGTTCAGTATTTAGATTTATTTTGTTACACGTCATTTCAAAAATTAGATCAGCATCCACATCAGGACAAAGTTAAAGATATTTATTGATGATCTTGAAAGATAAAAATTAATGAACACACTGGCAATTCATGGGAGAGAACTGTTTATTTTGCACTTCTGCAGTCATTTCTTCGTCATTGTTAGTGATGCCCTATTGAATGTGATTTTTCCGCTTTCGTAAATGCAGCACACAGTTTCAGACTTGCTTATTAGAAAAAAAATGTTTACAGGGAGAAATAGGACACAGCCCCCGCCTGCTGTAGAACTGGACGTTATCGAAAGACGAAGCTTGGCCCGAGAGGGAGACGGGTCAGCACCGAGTGTACACATCTACTGGGATGCTGACCCTCTTGCTGCTGATGGAGAGAATGTTGTAGGTAGGTTGTAGTTCTGAGATCATCAATGAGGCCAGGGTCATTACGTTCACTCTGGCCTAAAAGTTATAGACGTGTACACCGTGACGTCAACAGTCGATGTCAGATCCAGAGAGAAAAAAAAGGAGGCATGGCCCCATCCCATGATGTTGTTTCTCCAAATTTCATGCTATTTTATCTGTTTTGTTGTTTGTTGTTGTTGTCAGTTGTTTTTCTTTCTCTCTTCAAGACCTGTCAAAGACATTCAATTCAATTCAATTCAATTCAATTCAATTCAATATAACTTTATTGTCTGTCGATGGCAGAAAATTTTCTTCTGGCTCGCACACACACACACACACACACACACACACACACACACACACACACACACACACACACACACACACATTAATTTATCTAGACATATAAATCCATACATATTAAACACAGATCCTAAAGTAATGTGTGATGTCCATGTCTAATACTATGCTACTAAACTAAGAAATCTAAACTGAAAGATGGCAAGGGCATAGCGGACATGACACAGCTGAGGAGCAAGCACAGTTATGAAAATCTCAACAAATAAAATCTATACATACTGGGGACGGGCAGTAAACACAGTCATGAGTTTAAAATAGATACTGCTGAGGGAATGAAATATTTCTTAAAGAAATTTTTCCTCGCTCTCGGTACTCTGTAGCGGCGCCCAGACGGGAGTTTTTGGAACTGATCATGGAGGGGGTGGGTGGGGTCGTTGACAATTGTAGTGGCCTTCCTCCTGACAGCCTTTATATAAAGATCATCTAGAGAGTACTGACCCAGGCCAACTATCTTTCCTGCCACTCTGACTATACGAGACAGCCTTGCTTTGTTCTTTATGCTGAGACTGCCGTACCAGACAACGATGTTAAATGCCAGTACACTTTCAATTAAACTTCTATATACAGTTTCTAAAATTTCAGGACTAACCTTAAAAGCTCTCAGTTTTCTAAGGAGGTACAGACGCTGGTTGGCCTTCTTCACGATAAAATCAGTGTTCTGAGTGAAGTCTAGTTTGTTGTCTACTATTGTGCCGAGGTACTTAAACTCAGACACTACCTCCACAGGGTGGTCGTTCACAATGACCGGCTGGAAGGGAAGATCACAGTCTCTTCTTTGGTCGATCACAAGTTCTTTTGTTTTTTGCACATTTAACTGAAGGAAGCTCTCTGTACACCAGCTAGCTACAATACCAATCAGTGAAATATAACTGGCAAGGGAGTCTCCGTCTTTTAACATGCCAACTAAAGCCATGTCATCGGCAAACTTTAGACCCGCCACGCTATAGCGGATCCAGATTCGGGGGGGGGGGGGGGAGAAGATGAGTGGGTGGGTGTTTGAAGGTTTAACGCCCTTTTCCACCACATGAGGGCGACATCAAAGACGGGGCAACGATGAAAAAGCCAGCAAGAATATTTGGCCCCAGCCGGGATTCGAACACGACCCAAGCATTTAAAGTCCAACGCTCTACCATTTAGTCGGCCACCGGCCCGCCTCCCCGGAGAGAGAGAGAGAGAGAGAGAGAGAGATGGATGACGTCAAATGCGTTGCTTTGTGACTTCCCTGACGGAATTAATTTTTACGTAAAGTCTGGAAGATCCAGAAGGCTGGTGAAACGTTAGTCATGGTCTCCTCTCTCCTGTAATCGAGAGTCATGGATCCTAGCGTAGAAAAAAATTTAACACATTAATATCTCTGTGGTGGCTGGACCAATATTTAAATACTGATAGGATACAAATGACGCTGAATAACGCTCCATGAAAATATACACTTTGGCCTTACAAGCTACCGTGCATGATTGTCTGAGTGGAAAATGCCCAACTCTAACACTGCGAGCTGAGGTTCGTCTGCTTGGCAGCCATTTGCATGGTGTCGGCGCATGCGTGCCTGAATAGAAAACCGCGGGAAAAGTCGGAGATTTCTGAAGGTGGGCAGATCAGACAAAAGCTGACAGAATAACAGGAATTGATGTAATATCTCTTTGTCAGTCTCAAAAACAGTTGGCTGAAAAATCTCACAGGTCCTGTACTGCTTTCTACAAGCTTTTCTTAATCAGAAAACTCACTCAGCGAAAAGATTTTTCAACTAAAACGTAAGTCAGTTCAAGATCCCTCGAATCTGATAGGCCGGCATGCTGATCCCTCCCAACCGCATAGCAGAAAGATCTACACAAAGACACGAGATTTTTCTTTGATGACTGAACAAAATTTCTGATTACCACTGATTTGATGTGATCACTGATCATCATGGTGTGAGTGTTTATGTTATGTCTCTCTAGATCTAGATTGTGAGCCGACAAGCAAATTCACGTGGAAGGATGGTAGTGAGGAGAAAGAATAAAAGGAAACAAGATGGCCACCAGCCCAATATGTTGTTTCCATTCAATGACCTGCTGTAGTCACAGTCGTAGTCGTTGTGTCATGTATGCAGCCCGCGCGCACACGCCGGAACGCAAGCTCTCTGACATCAAGCATGCTGACATAAAGAAAGTACTGAAAACCCTTATCGTGCCTCTATGCACTTGCAAAAACCCAAACACATGAGGTCGTGTGAGCTCGCCTAGCTGGTTGACGTCACAACTTGTTGGCGTATGCGAGGTTCTACATGGGTGAATGAATTCTTGTAATAAAGTCGTTCCCCTTTGACAGAGTTACTTCCCGCAGACCTGACTGACAGACGATTGCTTACTGGTATCGGAGAAGAGACCCTCTCTCTCTCTCTCTCGCCTTAGACGCGCGCTTGCGCGCGCACGCACGCACCCCCCCTCCCCCTACACACACACACACACACACACACACACACATTATGCAAAGACCTTGGAATCAGAAAGACGCGTCACTCCTGCCCTCGTAAGATTAGACTCCAGAGTGCAGTCCCTTTTCGGCGGGGCGTGAAAATGTGACTGCTTACACCCAGCGCCATTTTTAAAAATGGCGAATTTTTTTTTTAGAAAAGCAGAGACTTGTGTGTCATATGATTCGATTTGAAACGAAGTCTTGAATATCCGACCACTTTTCGTTTGGGCAAAATCTTTGCCAGCGGACAATTATTGTTGCGCTTTGATGGCACTGTTTACGTGGTAGACTGATCCAACAGGATGTGAGTAAACGGCAAGGGGGTTGCACTCTGACAGGCAAGGGTGTTGCACTCTACAGGCAAGTATTATTGCACGGTGCAGACGATCACGTACCTGCCTTGTGGTGGAATAAGAGACGATTACAAAAGCATACACACCCGTGCTCTAGGACTGAATGTAATAATAGATCTGTCCATTCAGACAGAGACAGGTTATGTATGTCTCTGATTCAGAAACACGCCTACTTTCACTCTGAAGACAGCCTGCTAATCACTTGCGCCACTGAGGATCCCTCTGGGTTCAAAGCTGGTCAAGGATGACATAGTGCGCGACCTTGTGTTTGAGAGCACCGAGACAATTTAGGCCCGTCACGGTAGCGCAGTGAGCGCCATTTCCCCACTGTGCACAGAGGTACTTTCCACTGAAAGACTCTGTGCTCCAGAGAGTGTCGTAAGAGAGACATATAGCGGGACAACGCGAAGAGTTGTCTGCCCGCATTAGCGCGCATCCTAGATCTGGCCCCTATAGTGACAGCATGGCGGAAAGTGGAAAGCGATCACAAAAGCATGCAATTGTGTTCTGCGCCGAATTGTTCAAATAACAGACAAATATAAACGGGGAAATACTTCTTTTGGTATTCCTGTTGAAAAACAAACATTTTTTTTTCGCTTTCTTGTCCAAAAAAAGAAAAAAAAAAAAAAAAGACCTCAAGTGGTACGTGTGCATGCAGTGTAAACTAACAGTAAACACACGCGGCTGACGCAGATACAGCGTAATTTTTTTCCCTGACAACTTTACAAATCACGGTGACTTAAATTGTGCTAGCGTCTACCTGCATCTAAATTCAGAACACACACACACACACACACACACACACACACACAGAGAACAAAATCATCCGGCTGAACTTCGTTCTAACCATTGTAAAACCATATCACAACATAGAATCTGCTGGATCGTCGGTCGCAGATATGATTAATGCTGAGTTAGCAGGAAGTATTCAGCGGATGCGTCCATCTTTGGATCTCTCGCACATTCGATCTTTCTGTGTTCCGTACTAGTTTTACTTGAACACATCGAACGAAATGCACTGCGTAGCCTACGTACAGCAGTGAAAGCCAAACTAGATCTTTCTTTCGTCCTCCGGAACTTTGAGAGTACTTATGTTTTCCATAGGCCTAAAACACATGCGAAATATATGGGGGGAGACCACCTGGCAGTCGCTGACATCTTCGTTTTTGTTTATTTTCTTAAAATGTTTTACGGCGGCTAGTGTAGGGTTGGGTCAAACAACTGCGTAGATCTGCGGGATGCGCGCTAATGCGCGCAGACAACTCTTACGCGTTGTCCCTCAAAGGGAGGTAAGTGAACTATCTTTATGTTTCCAAGATCTTTGCATTATGCTTCTGAGTGTGAGTCAGTGGCAAAAACGAAACCCACTGAAATTCCCGCTTTCCACATGTCAAGTTGTAGAGACTCTTGCGAAAAGATACTGCATTTCGATGCAAAATAATTTCTAGACCATCCCAGAACATGCTGGTGCAGTAACGTCAGTAGATTACGTCACCTTGGAGAGATTTCGAGCCTTCCAGTAAGTTGAGGAATGTTCTAGATCTGACGTAAGCAGCCCCCCTGCACAGCGTTCTGGATTCTTCTTCTTTCATGAATTTGTTCTCCGCGCATATTCTGTTCATAAAGTATTGGAGTTGTAGTCTGTTGTATCCCGTATCATCTCTGCGAGTGCACGATGATGGCGACATAGCATAAGTAAAATACAACACCACGTCTCCAAACAGAGGAATTCCGAAAGAAAGTGGCGAGACACCCCCAAGAAAAAACAGCATCACGTCAATCAAACATGACGCACTTACTTTACGTCAGTGCGCGTGCGTCTCTTCTTCGATGTTTGTGAGGCGTGTGGCTTGCAGAGGAAATGTGCTGTGAGTACAAATTTTCGAGTCAACTGACGATAACGGCTGCAGTGAATTTTTCTAATTTTTTTGTATATTTTTTATGGCACCCCAGGCTCATTATCTATGTATAGTAGGAGCGATTTTGAGATCTAAAGTGTGTTCACCAGCACTTTCATCAGGTACGGCTTACGCCAAAAGTATAAAAGCGACAACCTCCAAACTTCACTTAGTTGAGAGTCCGTATTCATGCTATCTATGTCCAAAAAATGGAGTGGTTTAGGTAAATATTACGCCTTTAAACGCCAGAAAGCCACTTATTCTGAAAAGGGCGATAACTCGCAAATCATGTGTGCAATTGTACCTGGATCGGGCCTTCTATTCAACAATCTTGATTCATTTAGAAACCCCAAATTTGAAATCGATCGGTTCAGTATTTTCGGAGAAATAGGCATCTGAACTGGGTTCACATGCAATGTCAACTCAGGCTCGGTTTACATGAAAACTATAAGAGCGACCATTTTCTAGTAGTGAGTCAATTCAGAGTCCGTATTCAAGCTATCTACTGCCAAAAAATTGAGTGATTTAAATAAATATTACGCCTGTACACGAAAGACAACCAACTTGTCTCAAAAGGGCGATAACTCCCAAATCACTTAAGCAATCATCACACGCTTGAATCGTCTAATGTAACATTTTGATAAATTTGGATACCCCAAATTTGAAGCCATTCGGTTGAGTATTTTCGAAGAAACGGGCCTGGACACAATTCACACACGCACACACACACGCACACACATCCGCACAGACGGCACTCAGTGAGGAGAAGAAGCGCGTTCGGAACAGCATACATGCCAGCATCGATGACGCACGTTTTCTTACGTCATTGTCAGAGTTACACTTGCATAATCGTCTCTGCGGGAGATCGGCAGTGACGTGCGTTTGTACCACAGATGCTTGCCTATGAACGTGGAAATTTTAGCCCGTCCTATTATGTTGTTTCCATTACTATGGAAACAACATAAAAAGGGGGCGGGGCGTAAAATACGGCAAGCACTATTACACAGCTGCTGTACTTTTTAAACTTTACAAAATCACTGTCACATAATCCAGTTGTGTTAAATTGTACGTGCAGTTTTGCTTTCCAGGGACAAGGTCGGTGTAAACTAGCATGCACAATCAAACGCAAAACAGTAATGGAAAACGTTGAATCTGAACACTGAGATGATTTAAGTCCATCCCATACAAATCAAGACTCATCTTTTTTGTCCCTGTACTGTACACAGACGTATAGATCTATACGTCGATGGTACTGTACCAACATTGGCTGTCAAGAGCATTACATGTTTGGCAGCGTGAGCGGGGAAAACAGCAACAATGAACATGGTTTAAACTGAAAATGTTGCCACTTCGCATTGTCAGACTCTTGACGTCAATGGCACCACGCGCATCACGTTTGTATGTGGGCACTTGTTTTCAAATGTTTTTTCCTTTGGAGCGAAATGATCCAGTTTGCTAAAGATGATCAATAAAATTGTATTGATGATCTTTGGTTTTCCCTCTGTTGTTGTATGTTTCTAAAAAGCATTCATGTCTGTGCTTGGGACTGCTGATAAGACAGTCGAAACATGCTTGGTGAGTGGATGAGGATCTTTGTAAATTAGGCTTTTGGTTGTCCTTTGAGTTGGTCAGACCAGACACAGCGAATGGTCAGACATCAGATTCCTGACGGGCGAAGGTTGTCCGATTTCATTTAAGACTTTTTTTTAATGTTTGGCAGATAGTACACATTGTATATTTTAATTCATATACAACTAGGTCTGTTGTACTGCAAACAAAAACGCATAAATGGGCACACCAACCGTATCTATTTATATTTTAGTATTATTTGTACTGTTTAATTTACACACACACACACACACACACACACACACACACACACACACACACACACACACTGCTATAATGAGAAACATCGAAAGACATAATGTTCAGGTAGTGTATGTTGAAATTTATCAGCCTTGTGATTAGGACATCACTTGGAAGGTCACACATTATCAAACGTTTCCTTTTGTACATTTATTTCTAGACACATGTTGATCAGTTACAACACAAACATTTTGGCCAATGGGGACAAAGTTTACCATTCAGGCTGGAAACATGGCAGCACATGGAAACTGATCAGATTTAGGACTGACCATACAGTAATGTGTCATGGTAAAAACAAAAACAAAACTAAATGCCATTTCTTTCAAATGTTACAACAGTGAAACAAGTGCTTGGACAACTAGCAAATTACAGATAACAGAAAATGTATACCTGAAATATATTCTTTAGATTCTCACTGTTCCTTCAGCCCTAGCCAAGTCAGATTCACACTTCAAACAGAGTTTAGTACTAAATTTATTTCAAAAAGGTGGGGGTGGGGGTATGGCAGTTTGAATTGAGCGTCAAGTGTTTGATTAGATGAGGGAATTTTGGGACTGAATTTCACTAGTGTCAATACTGGAAAAGGTCTTGTCCTATTACAACCGGCTTTGACATCACCATTATGGTAACAAAAGATAATTTTAGTGAGGGAATTTTAGTGTCCAAGATGCCCGGTCTGTTGATCCTGAGGTACATGTAGCAGGTAACAATCCCATGGTAGGTAGGGATATCACTGGCGATTGCTTTCTGAGGGGATTTCATATCGGTTAAACACAGACTTAGGCCAGTTTAAGAATATGTAATCTTTGCTCTCAGTTTGTAGTACATGTACATGGATTCGACACAATAGAGGTTGTCTGGTATGCTTGTTGCTAACTTTAACATTAAAACAAAAAAGCAAAAGTGGACCTAACTAAACTTACCACTTGGTGTTGACTTGAATAATCGCCATGTTGAACATGATATCAGATGATGACACATTTGTAAACATATTTGCAGGAGCTGGTTGTTTTGAGCAGGACCTGGGCCTGAAATAAATGCATACATGCAGATCAAAGTGATGTTGTAACACACACTCACGCACATGCACACACACACACACACACACACACACACACACACACACACACACACACACACACACACACTTACCCCACAGTATACAACTGACTTGTACTGCACGCTTACTGAAATAGCTGCTGGTGAGTCTGACATGAGATCTATCTCTACACTGCCTGAGATCATACTTGCAATACCTATGTACAGACCAATGCCACAGCAAAATGCACAGTGTGCCCTGCTTTTCAGTCCCCCCCCCCCCCTTCCTGCTGCACCAATGCACACCTATCTGTCTAGCATACTGGTTTGTTCAGTGCTCTGCAATAACATGACAAAGTCCAGGGAAAGGAATATCCCAAGTGTCTATCATGTCACAGTCAGCAGGGGTAAACACAGTAGGACCATGCTCACCTTCGTAGAATGGATACTGTCTGTGTATGTGATTATTAAAACTGCTGTGAGAGTCAGAATCTAATGCAGCACTCCCTCCAGTTTTACTCCGTTGCCTCCCAGTACTGCCTCTACTCATCCCTCTCCAACTTTCCTGGACTCCCTTCACAGTACACATCTGATCTTCCACACCCACCAGAACTCGACTGATTACTGTGATTAGTGTAGATTGATCACCTCCTACTTCCCATCATCAGAGTCATTTTCTTCCAATTCTTCTACATGCCCGAAGGAATCATGAAAACCGCCGTCCAAATCTACGAATCTTGCTACACTCTAATCTTCATTTTCTGCACCATTCCCCGGAATATTGAACAAAATTCCACGATTATCCCCATTACGTAATGGTCGCGCGGCCATCTTGTTGATACGAAAATCTAAAGTAGATTTTCACACGAACATTTATAGAAACGTAAAAACACTCGTAGATAAATATTGCTGTTTGATGTAAGGAGCGAGACCGCGTCCTTCGACTTTGCGAAACTATTCAGAATATCCCAGGTAACCCACTGAATATTTCGCTAACGTCATATTTTGAGAAAATTGATTCTCGCCTGCCAAAGTCGCTGACGTGTTCTACACGGTAGCTGAGGAAGCAGTAGACAAGAAATGCAGTAATTCTGAGTTATACAAACGCCACCAGCGACATTTTGAAGTACAATCCGATAGCAGTATGTTACTGGTATGAGTGATCGAGTGCGAACATTTCAAGATAATAGATAGATCTGGTTCCTGCCTAGTCTGTACAATTTAGTAACTGCAGACATGTATCCGTAAAGGCTTTCTTTGAAACTTGAAGCAGGCTTTTCAGTTCTAGCATTTAAAGGTCTAAAACCACTCTAGTCAGTGTCCTAAAATAGTCGGCTGCTAAGACAAAGGTATCAGTGACGCGACGTTACTTTCCTTGTCGGCTCACACGCTTCCTTGTCGGACTCAGACGACAATCTCTGTCTAAACTGACAGACATCATGTTGTTTTGAAATAAAGGGGGAAAATGGACGTACAAATACAGTACACTCAAACACACTGCTTACCTTCAACCACGTGTGACGAAGAAATCACAACGCGGATTGAGACTGATTGAGGAAGTATCCGTGTTAGTATCCTTTCGTGAAAAATGTCGCAGGAAAGTGCGCGCGGGTTGGTGTGAGGGCAATTGGGAGATAATTAAAACATGGAAGATAACTCTGAAATAACAATGAGTTCATTCCCTTCAGTTTTCGCCGTGCGCCATAAGGGATCCCATTCTAACTTCCGCAGACGGCCGGTTGAAGCCGTGAACATTTCAATCAAGTTCAGCTATAAACATCATCGTACAGCTTAGGTACGCTGTCAGTTTTCTTATATTAGCCTGACGTTTACCTGTGCCATAGCCACCACGAAAAAAATGTAGCCACCAAAAAGTTTCTTCGCTTGGATCCCTGACCCAGGATGTGACTTCCCCGATCACTCATGGGTTACCCGGACTAGTGAAACGTGGACTTGAATACCTTGGATTGTACTTACGAACTTGCAAAATTGGAACCCTTTGGACCGGTGCTTCTTGGAGAAACTTGAACAAAAATGTTTAACTAAAATCTCTGTTATTAATATTCAAGATATCAATGCAGTAGTTCCTGTAATATGTGCAGTTGTCACACTTGACAAAAACTCCAGAATGATTACTACTTTGAAGCAGTCTTTCCATAGATAGTCGGCCTTACATGCAAACCACCCCTACACCAGAATTTTTTTTCACACAAAATGTGTCAGAGCTAAAGAGCTGTGCTACGAACCTATTCAGTATAATTGGATGGACTTCCAAAGTCGAGAAAATGAAGGCATTTGGACAACTTTTTCGTAAAAATACTTAACATGACCGATTGGTTTTTAAATGGGCGATAACTCTTCTAAAAATGTGGCAAGAGAAAAATCGGCCTGGAGAATGTGACTTCGAATATAATCTCAAAGTACCAAGCCCTTCAACGGAGTGGTTTAGGATCTAGCTACAATGACATCCGTCCGCACACACACTGTTTCCATAAATGTTTCCATAAGGAGTCTCTTGCAGATACTAATGTCATTGTGAACCTGAGCTGTACTGTTGCAGACAACGCACCGCCCCCAGTCTGTCACGGACCGCGTAATCCACCTGCCGACTACCTGAACCCAGAGCCATCACGTGACGAGACAGAGGAGGAAGGAGCCGAGTTCAACACTGTACCTTTCTATCAAAACACAGAACTCAGAAACATCGAGGCAACAGGTGTATCATATGACAACTCTCAGGCCGCGCCTTCAAACAACAACGATCATGGTGCCACTGGTGCTTCAAACAATCGTCATAGAGAAACGGGATCTTCTGACGACAAGCAGGAGTCAGACACTGAAACTGATTCAGCTGGTTACTTAAGGTATTCCCCTCGACTGTATGAAAATACAAAGCCCTGAATTTACCCTGGCAAATGCCTTGTTGGAATATGAAACATCCAAAAAACACTTTCAATGAAGGATAGAAGGAAAAGAATTATGCCGTTAAATTAATAAATAGTCAATGTTCTTTCCTTTGGTGTTTTAGAGATACTTTGAAGTTTGTTTTAATTGATGTGATTTCTATATCCACGTGATAGATGATAGGAATATAGAAATAAGGATAACTGACAATGCTATGTAATGATTTGCCCGGTGTGTGTATGTATATAACATTGCATTGCCGCAAGTTGGGTGTGATCAGAGGAAAGTGTTTTTTGTTGGATGATTCACTTACACTATAGAGTTAATAGAAGTTTTGGTTGAATTTTTTCGTGCTTCAAATATGCTGAGTGCAAAACTCAGTGCCTCTGTGCGTTTTCTTTTCACGTTTCAACCCCTGGCTTGCATGCACGACTGTCACTGTATTTTTTCAGTACTTAATGTTTTGAATGTTTGCTGAAAGTGTATCTGAATCATTCTGAATGAAACTGAAAATGGGATACTACATTAGAAATGTCACACTAGTCAATGTATATATTATTGGGAGTGATGAATTCAGTGGCTGTAGTTTCCACTCATGAGTTGATAACGTGGAGCAACATCATAAAAGCTATACATTTTAGTAAGAATTACTACAGTATCAACATTCGCAAGGAATATAAGTCATGGTGATTTTTGTTATGCTGTTTGTACTGAGATTGTAGAAATGCCGATACCACTAAACTAAACTGGCAAAATGTGCCAGATGATTCCAGAAGAACCACACAATAACCTTTACTTACTTCCAATGTAATGCATTGCCATACATTTTTTTCCCCCGTCACAATCATAGTATACATGTCTTGTCTGGTTATATTAGATCTGATGTGCTCTGTTAAATCCTCGTTGGGACTGTTGCCTTCTACTTTACTGTACGGATGGGTTACCTTTTCAACTGTTATATGTCACTGACGCTATATGTAAAGAAGTTGTATTTTTTTCTGAATGTTTTTGTGTATGATTTTATTTGTAAGTTTATGTGTCTGTAATAATAGAGAGAAATAGGGAAAAGTTGCCGACGTGCACATTCTGGATGATGAAGTCAGCATTGTTTTCGGTCGCTTCTTTGATTGACAGCGGGCTGACCCCAAGTAACCCCACACGTACACAGGCAGAGGAGGGCAAAATGTATAAAAGCTTCACTAAAATAAGTATTAGCAGACAGCCGACCGCAGGCGCGTAGGAAGATGCTGAGAGGAAGGGGGGCCCACTAAGTCGCCGGGTGAGCCATACGGCCGGGGTGAAGAAGGGTGTGTGTGTGTGTGTGTGTGTGTGTGTGTGTGTGTGTGTGTGTGTGTGTGTGTGTTGACTGTCAAGGATTGTGTCCTGCGACAGCAGAGCAGGGGGGGGGGGGGGACCTCTCCTCTTATCAAAAGCAAGGGGGGCCCAAAGATATTCGGGCCCCCCTTCCAAAAATCGAATGGGGGCCTGGGCCCCCGTGGTTACTACGCCCCTGGACCGTTTTTATTTGGATACTTCTGTGCCGCCAGTGCTCGCCTCTTTGGGTGTCTTCACCGGTCTCCAGCAGCCCCATCAGTTGTATTGTTAGTCGCTTCAGTTCCATCAGTGGGAGTACCAGTGGATTATTAACCAGTGTTATTAGTGTGGATTACCAGTGTGGATTCTTGATTGGATTACGAAATTTGGGTTAGTATTGTATTTTGGAAGGAACGGCTTGATAAAGGTTTTATTGGTAATTTTAGGTGTTTCAGCGTAAGTGAGAAGGTGTAGTGGTTGTAGGAACTATTTTTATTTAGTCAGATTTGTAGTTGTGTATAGTTTGTTGGTTTGTCAGTCCGTCTGTTTGTCTGTCCGTTCGTACTCGTGTTGTATTCTGTGTGACTATATTTTTTTTTCCTCTTCGTTTAATTAAGCCATCACCACACGAACCTGATTGTTCGTTTTAGGCCCCGTGTTTCCAAATTCTAGTACTGAGGTTCGGAAATAGTGTCTACCTCTTTATTTTTTCCAAATTTTGTTTAATAATAAGAACAGAAACTTCAGACTCCTCTTTGTTATGACTTGCATGTCAGCCTGCAGTGCGTATGAAAGGGAGTGCTGCATGTTTTCTTTCTTTGTTGCGTGTGCACGGGAGCGAGTCTGAGAGCGTGGATGTGTGTGTGTTTGTGTTCAGGCGTCGCTCAGCGGCCTGTACAGTGCGCTACCACTAATTCCACACGCACTCTTTACTCAGACATTCTCTAAACTTAAATGTAGTGTCAGAGGATGGAATAACCACTTCGGCCGCGCCTCCGGCGCTACACTAATATATATACTTAGGGAATTTCTCTTTGTGTCTCTGTCTGTCTGTGTATCTGTGTCTGTGTGTCACACACACACACACACACACACACACACACACACACACACACACACACACACACACACACACACACACACACACACACACACACACACACACCCTCGGTACGTTGTCTCCGTCAACTAAGCTAAAGACACAACGCAAGGCATGGCCTTCGTAAATTACCGCTTCCTAGAATTGACATATTTACGACAGGTCTGTCATTTTCTGGTGCAAGAGATTGGAACAGTTTACGCATCGCCTGAAAACAATCACCACAATACGCTTATTCAAAGACCAGTTAAGGGGAAACGGGAAGCAACCTACTGATTGCGAGGCAAGGCCGCTAGAGTTTGTTCCCTTTACATGTGTCAGCTTGTACTTAGGCCTACATAATTTCGCTCAGACTTCAATCTCCTTACTATGTCTCTGGTTCTATGTGACTGTAGTCCCTCTTTGATATCAATGAGAGAGAGAGAGAGGGGGGGGGGTGAGGGGTATTGGGGAGTTTAACGTCCTTTTCCACCACATACGGGTGATATCAAAGACGGGGCAACGACAAAAGGCCAGTACAAATATTTGGCCCCAGCCGGGATTCGAAGTCACGACACGAGCATTGAAAGTCCAACGATCTACCATTCGGCTATCCCGGCTCCCCGAGAGAGAGAGAGAGAGAGAGAGAGAGAGAGAGAGAGAGAGAGAGAGCACAACAACAACTGAACAAAACAAACAAAACAACAACCCAAACAGCAAACAAATAAAAATAAACAACAACGCAAACACACACACACACACACACACACACACACACACACACACACACACACACACACACACACACACACACACACACACACAGAGAGTAGTATGGTCTATGATGAAATCAAAGTCTCCCATTTCAACATGTCATTTCTCATTCTAAGAAACTGTTCCTGGCCGGTTGTTTGTAGTTGACTTGTTGGTGGTGTGAGGGTTTTACTTCTTGTCCAAACAGCCATTGAACTCAAGGACGGGGCAACGCCTGAGGAAAACACCAGCACAAATAGTTGGCAACACCAGAGATTCAAACTCGCAACCCGAACACTGAAAGTCCAAAGCGCTCGCCTTTTGTAGATAACTAGGAAGTAACATCCATTGAGAGTTGAAATTCTGCCAGTCATGCAGGAGGTTGATACTGGTTGTAGAACCGATTATCAAGTGCGATGCATCATGGGTATTCCAGTTTCGTCGCCTATGTCTGTGTCCCGATTCTTGCTCCTTTTTCTGAAAAAAAATAAAAAATAAATGGTTCAAAACTTCATTTCAAGATGTTTCAACTGAGTCTTTCATAAATTAAACAACACAGTTTAATGAGTTCTTCCACAGTGTAGCTGTGTACTGGCTTACCCAGTGTAATAATCAGACACAACACTTATGAAACAGTTGCTGGGCAGTTAGAATGCCCGTCATTGGTACACTTGAATAAACATAATAATAATAATAATAATGAGTATTGTATAGGCGCTTTACCCAATTTCACGAATCGGCTCAAAGCGCCGCAAACTGAGCCCAACACGCACGCTCACGTGAATCACACGCACTCTCTCACACACTTGACATAAACACATTACAATCACGTGGTGCGAAGGGTCAGCTCAGCTATTTAAATTTCGGGATTTAGAATTGCATTTTTTTTTCAAATTTTGTGGGCTGAACATTTCCAAAGCAGAGGGGGAGGAAGCCGGAGTACCCGGAGAGAACCCCCGACGATCGGCCCGAATGAACGGTGCCACATACGAGAAGGAAAAATTCTTTGCCCCGAGTGGGACTCGAACCCCTGACCTCTCGCATTGGTGACAGGTCTCTTAACCACTAGACCACCGACCGCCCCGTGGAACATGGAATTAACAAGCTGCAGTTAAGAGTATATATATTAGAGCTAGCATAATGGAGAGCACTTTGTCTGTAAGTCACACACAATAATCCATGCAAAACAAACAAGATGTTTCTGAAAGTTATCGGTTCAAACACTTTAATTCAGGCTTAAACAAAGCTAGACATGCGCCAGAACACTGTAATTGAAATGAACACAGCAAGTAAACGTTATGATGCTGATCATATGCATGAAATTATCGACATAACGCCCAGTCTGCCGTCTGAAAGTTAAACTCGCTGTAAGACTGATAGAAGACTCTCAGTCTATTACTTCAAAACATCAAACAAAATGTAACCAATCACCAAGCAGTTTACATACCTACACCATCCTTTTCTCCAACAGACAAAGGCAGCTACAATAACGGCCACCACAATGACTACCACGATAACGATGATGACCACAGAAGCAGGGGAGATCTCGGTGGCTCCAGGTGTTCCACTCTGCCTTGCCTTTCCTGAGACAAAAAAACGAATAACACGTACAGTTTTTTTTTTATTTTTTAAAATTGCCAAATGGGGTGTGATTGGCTCCGCCAAATAAGCGACACGAAGGCACTTTTTTGGGAATGACTGGTACTAATTTTAACGAGTATTCACGAGTATTTTCTTTGGGACAGGAGTGTCTTTTATGTCATTTGTAATCAGGCTCACTGTTCGTTTTTCCCCGGATGTTTGAAGCAAATGCTGCATTAACGTTTTATACAGTAGAATAATGTTGTGCTGTAGATACGAAAACTAAGATGTACTTACGATTGGATGTAAGACGGTTGTCCATTGCTCATGTTGCAAACACTCTATGCAGAAAATAAGACAAATGAGATGAAAAAGGACAACACACACACACACACACACACACACACACACACACACACACACACACACACACACACACACACACACACTGCACACACACACACGTGAGAGAGAGAGAGAGAGAGGTGGCTCCAATGTCAGTGCAGTCAAAAGGGTACATGTACTTAAGTAATTACCTATTAGCTAAACACTGACGATTTATTCTGAGTCCAGTTCGCATAACATGCTGTTCTGTCGATGCAATGGCAACTATTTTATTAGTTCTCTCCCTTGCAACGTCATACTGTCTTGCTTTGAACCAGGACATGTTTAGAAATATTGTGAAAGGTAGACATTGCTGGTCCACATTATAGTGAAACTGTCTATTTGTTCGTTTGTCTCCCCTCCCCTCATTTGTGTGTATGTGTGTGTGTGTGTGTGTGTGTGTGTGTGTGTGTGTGTGTGTGTGTGTATGTGTGTGTGTGTGTGTGTGTGTGTGTGTGTGTGTGTGTGTGTGTGTGTGTGTGTGTGTGTGTGTGTGTGTGTGTGTGATTACAGACGAGCGCAACGGAATCTGTACGGTGAGTTCTGAGGGAAAACAAGTGACTCATTAAGACTGTAGTACTAATGCCACCTGATATTATTCACGATTTATTTAGTATGATTATTCACTTCATCTATCAGCTTCTGACCCAGCTCACAAAACATTGCTGTCCTAGATTCTACTGATCGGGTTCAAGTTGTCATTCAGGGAAGCGCGTACTTCCCTTGAGTAATCTAGTTTCAGTATGAACATGCAGTAGGCAGTGCGAGTTTTGACGTACGTGGTACACAAAATAGGGTCATTGTAAACACGGAAACTGCATACACATCGACAATGAAAACGACTTGATACAGGAACGTGTTAATACCACAAACATAAACATCTGGGAGATTCCGTCGCGCTCATACTGAATACGGAATCACACACACACACACACACACACACACACACACACACACACACACACACACACACACACACACACACACACACACACACACACACACACACATTGTGGTAACTCTGGATGACGTGTATGTTATGTACACGTAGAAGTGCACCGCGTACTGAGCAGACAGCATTATTTGGTTGTAGACTGGGTATAGTACAGGTATGGAAACGTCATGCCACAGAAAGTCATGCATGTACTATTTGAAGCCGCTAAGTCACGAAAATTGTCGCAATGGCCATAATAAACATCTATTACTTCATTCGGCGACCATTTTCGTGACTTATGCGGCTTCAAATACTAGAAATCTGACATGATTTGGCATGACCTGTGCTATACGCAGATGGACAAGTCGCTAAAACTTTCTACCAATCAGCGCTGTCTAGTTCGAGAATGCATGGTTTACTGTGTCCCAAGTGCTACACTGTGTCCGGCGTGACTGGTTCTGATGCACCTATTAAGCATATTCTATGGTGAAAAGTTTTCCGCAGCGCGTAGTTGTACGCCTGATAAACGTATCAAGACATTTGAAAACTAAAGTCTTACCGTGCACAGCAGAACTGTCCGATCTTTAAAGTCGGAGTTATGTTGTCATCGTTGTAAAGGCTCCATTGAAATACTCTGTACGAGGGCCTATCCGGCCGCAAAGACTTGTACGGTGAATGCAAACACGGAGAGAAGGGAAGACAACAAAAGCAGAGTGTGAAATGGGGGAAGGGGACGGGGGAAAGGCAAGGTAGCAAAGCGTTAAATGCTGCAGGTATAGTCACGCTCTGCTGCCTATTTGGGCCGTCTACCGCCCTGGAAAAACAGGGAGAGAGAGAGAGAGAGAGGGAGGAAGGGAGGGTGTTCTTTCTTTAACAATGGTAGAAATTTAAACACAGGTAATTATAACTGAAACAGATAATTATTAGCTCACACACACACACACACACACACACACACACACACACACACACACACACACACACACACACACACACACGCACGCACGCACGCACGCACGGAGACTACTGAGCTGCATGTAAGTACACAGCAATAAGGGAAAGAATGTGTGCACACAAGATGAATTAGTAAATCAGATTGTAATACGACTAATAAAAATGTCTGCCAAAGTCAAGGAAATTCTTGTAACAAAGGTAGTATCATAAAATTTATAAGAAGGAAACCTGATTAATGAGTTTGTAAATGCTTGTTCAGTCGGACCCAAAGTATGTGAGTGTGCATTGATGGAACTGTTTCAGCTTAGGAAGAAAGAGAATTCCAGACATTAGCACTGGAATAAGAGGGGCTTATCTTGAAGAAGTCTAGACGTGGGGGGGGGGGGGGGGGGGGGGGGGGCTGTACATGTGCAGTATAAAAGTTTCCGCGTGAGGACACCAGTAACTGTTTATGTGGGGACAACAGAAGATTTTTTTTTAAAAATGGTTTTACAAGCACTGATTTTACCCCCAGGCGAGCTAGGCTGACCATCGACGATGGCACCCAACAGACGATGTTCACGAACCTGTTTATTAGGTGGAAATTCAAGGGATAGATCTAAAGGTGGTGGGTGTAGCTGGTGTTTTTGTCTTGTGGTTTAAAGCACGTATTCCTTAATAGACGAACTGGGTATCATGTAGTTTGTGTTACACCTCTCAGAGACCCCGTACAGTCTTTATTGAAACAAAACCTTGATGGAGTTAATATCAGAGGATGAAACATCCAGGGTCGTGTCGTCAGCAGCCAGGGTCGTGTCGTCAGCAGCCAGGGTCGTGTCGTCAGCAGCCAGACTGCATCTGACCTAGTGATTAATAATGTAAAGTGTCAAACATACATGCTTGTTGTTTTGTGCTGCTGGCATCAGTGTTACACTATCACCCTATTTCTCAGTGATGTAGGGTCAAACACAAGGAAGACATTACTTATCAATACCAAATTTGTAGCCGAGTACTTTTCGATTTCAAAATGATTCATGAGGAAATATCTATTTTCATCATTTCGGGTAATCTAACATTCATACGAAACTATTAAAAACAAAATGGCAGGAGAGTTTATCGGTTGTAGTGTTTTTCTGCTTCTTGTGTGTTTACCAGCATTGTGTCAACAACAGACTCCATGTAAGCTTCAATTTTGTTTTATACCTAATTTCTTAGGCCGTCATATTCTAAGACAACAACAGAAATTTATATTATTGCTGTGCGTAAAACTGTATTGTTCTCCATTAAAGGCCCAACACACTCTCTCCCTTTTTTACTAACTCTCAGATAATCTGTACTATGTTTGATTGTTTGTTTGCTTTTTGCCTTTTTATTCCATACCATCATTTTGATACTATTTGTTGAGAGAGAGAGAGAGAGAGAGAGAGAGAGAGAGAGAGAGAGAGAGAGAGAGAGAGAGAGTGTGTGTGTGTGTGTGTGTGTGTGTGTGTGTGTGTGTGTGGTAATGGTAGTTGTAGTAGTAGAATGTAGCAAGGACAAGATAGAAGAAAGGACGCTGTACCTAATCTTACATCCTTGAAAAATAAAGTGTCATTGTCATTGTCATTGTATAAATGTGTGTGTGTGTGTGTGTGTGTGTGTGTGTGTGTGTGTGTGTGTGTGTGTGTGTGTGTGTGTGTGTGTGTGTGTGTTTTGACGGATTTCTTTATGCATACAGAGGTTGACAATCTGAAACTTACTTCCCTTCAGGACCATTTTTGAAAGTGTATTCATAACGATCGTGACATTGTCATTCCAGGTGCGACCTTTGAGTTCCCTTCACTCAACTCTTCACACACCGTAACTGCTGAAGAAAATAACACCATCAATATTCCTTTCAAACTGTCACACGTCAGCTGTAAAAATATCACAAAATTCAAAATCGCAATCAATGATGATAGACTGGAGGAGATATGTAGAATCCGTCAACTGAGAAATAACACCGTCATTCAGGGAAACGTTTGTAGTTCTACTGGCGACGGATCGTACCAGCTGATGAAGACAGTGAGTAGAGAAGACAGCGGGAATTGGACATGGTCAACTGACAACAAAGTTATTGCCGAAGATGTGACAGTTACAGTAAATGTTACATGTAAGTACAACGGAAGTGACAGGACTTCTAATTTTGATACTTTCTTGCATAGTAATTTTGTCATGGTATTATTTACTTACTTTCGTCGGTCAATTCTGCCTCCCCCCCCCCCCCCCCCCCCCCGTTTATTTTCATTGGCAATCAGTCAACAGATCTCATCAGGCATAATCATGTCGCAGGTTTAAATAATAATAATAATAAGACACATATCGACGGATACAAATAGCCTGAAAACTGTGGTCATGATATAAATCATACATGGAAACAACATGACGCCCTTGGATATTTTGGCTCAGTAAATGCCTTCCTCTGAATTACAAGTAGAAGGCCGTTCTAAAATATTACTCCTACAACGGGCGAAGTAAGCCAACCCCTTCCAAAACATGATCCTTTTTCATCACCAGGATATACACTATAAGTTCAGTTTCACCATTGCTAATATCAAGACACATAACGCGAGTTATACTTATCATGTTTATATTCAGATCCTGTGCGAGTCACAAAGTTCAGTCTTACCTCGCGTGGATCTGAACTACAAGGACCAGCCAATCAAGGCGACACTATCACTGTCCATTGTGACTATGAAGAAGGCAACCCGCCTCTCCTGCCGACCATCTTTGACAGACATGGCGTCATGCTACCCACACACAAGGACAACCAGGGGACGAGGATGACGTACACGTATGATGTCAGTTGTGACGATGCTGGAGAGTTACGTTGTGAGGCGCCCGGGGCTTCAGTGAACAAAACAACCACACTCCTGGTCAGATGTAAGAATAAGCTTTCGACGTGTATTACTTGCCTTAAAAATAATAAAGAGAACTTTTCTTTTTGTTCTTAGATTTTGGCTGCTGTTGTCTAGTAGGGGTTTTAACAGTATGCAAAAATCACTTATCCTCTCTCTCTTAATTATGATTTCAGGTCCACCAAAAATCGTCACTGGACAGAACCAGACTGTCAGCGTTGATAACGATAAAGCAGTCATCACTTTTGACATCCGCACACATACAGACAGGATGACAGGGTGCAGTCTGACACATTCCGAAGAAACCGAGAAGAACACAGACTGTGTTGGGTAAGCTTTGTTTTTCTTGTCTCTTCACACATGACTTTCATCGTGCTTGCAGTTCACTAGTTTTGTTTCGGTGGTTGATGAAACAAGGAATATTTGTCAAAGGTTTATTTTCTTTTCCTTTTACAGACAGAAATATGAGATGTGCACACTTTCTTTTTGCTTTTTATTTGTCTTTTTAACATTCATACTTTCTGTCAAAGTTCTATCAACATTACCGGTACCCCACCTGACCTGGTGCTGACTGTCCGGCTGGACAATGTGACGAAACAGGACGAGGGACTATGGCAGCTCAGTGTTACCAATGACGTCGGGAATGGCAATGCCGAGTTTTGGCTCGAAGTGCCAGCAAGTACGTAGTACATAATTATCATAAATATATTTTTTTAATTCGTTGGCTGTTTGTTGTTTTGTTTTTTGTTGTTGTTGTCTGCGTGGGAATTTTGTGTTTGCATGTCTGAATACATGCAAAATGCAGTATTTATAAATGTAAAACGAGAAGGTAGTTCTGGATTTTTTTGTTTTGATTGTTTTTGCTGTACATTTGTTGGACTTGACTAAACAGTGTTATTCAAGAAGGGGGGGGGGGGGTGCATTTTGAGCAAAGAAAGGCATTGTGATACAGATGTCACAGATTTGGAAAGATACGTATGAAATATGCACTGAGTGTCTAATCGTCAAGAGACAAAAATTGATTCTGTTCTGTCTTGACCTACTTCTAAACAAAGCATCCTTTCAGGCGCCCCAATATTTGTGAAACCTGACTCTAATGACGTCATCGTGGAGCCTGGTCAGGACGCGGAAATACATTTTCCTGTACGGACGCACACCACTGTGTTAACTGACTGTCAGCTGACAAAACTTACATCTGATGACGAAGGATCTACAGACAACTTTTTTGTCGCCAAGGCACCAACAGTAAACTGCAAAAGGTAAAACACGACTGTCACAGTAATAAAGGCTCCGTTTTTATGTTGTTTCCATAGTAATGGAAACAACATAATAGGACGGGCTAAAATTTCCACGTTCATAGGCAAGCATCTGTGGTACAAACGCACGTCACTGCCGATCTCCCGCAGAGACGATTTTGCAAGTGTAACTCTGACAATGACGTAAGAAAACCTGCGTCATCGATGCTGGCATGTATGCTGTTCCGAACGCACTTCTCCTCCTCAGTGAGTGCCGTCTGTGTGGATGTGCGTGTGTGTGTGTGTGTGTGTGTGTGTGTGTGTGTGTGTGTGAATTGTGTCCGGGCCCGTTTCTTCGAAAATACTCAACCGAATGGCTTCAAATTTGGGGTATCCAAATATATCAAAATGTTACATTAGACGATTCAAGCGTGTGATGATTGCTTACGTGATTTGGGAGTTATCGCCCTTTTGAGACAAGTTGGTTGTCTTTCGTGTACAGGCGTAATATTTACTTAAATCACTCAATTTTTTGGCAGTAGATAGCTTGAATACGGACTCTGAACAGAGTCACTACTAGAAAATGGTCGCTCTTATAGTTTTCATGTAAACCGAGCCTGAATTGACATTGCATGTGAACCCAGTTCAGATGCCTATTTCTCCAAAAATACTGAACCGATCGATTTCAAATTTGGGGTTTCTAAATGAATCAAGATTGTTGAATAGAAGGCCCGGTCCAGGTACGATTGCACACATGATTTGCGAGTTATCGCCCTTTTCAGAAAAAGTGGCTTTTTGGCGTTTAAAGGCGTAATATTTACCTAAACCACTCCATTTTTTGGACATAGATAGCATGAATACGGACTCTCAACTAAGTGAATTTTGGAGGTTGTCGCTTTTATACTTTTGGCGTAAGCCGTACCTGATGAAAGTGCTGGTGAACACACTTTAGATCTCAAAATCGCTCCTACTATACATAGATAATGAGCCTGGGGTGCCATAAAAAATATACAAAAAAATTAGAAAAATTCACTGCAGCCGTTATCGTCAGTTGACTCGAAAATTTGTACTCACAGCACATTTCCTCTGCAAGCCACACGCCTCACAAACATCGAAGAAGAGACGCACGCGCACTGACGTAAAGTAAGTGCGTCATGTTTGATTGACGTGATGCTGTTTTTTCTTGGGGGTGTCTCGCCACTTTCTTTCGGAATTCCTCTGTTTGGAGACGTGGTGTTGTATTTTACTTATGCTATGTCGCCACCATCGTGCACTCGCAGAGATGATACGGGATACAACAGACTACAACTCCAATACTTTATGAACAGAATATGCGCGGAGAACAAATTCATGAAAGAAGAAGAATCCAGAACGCTGTGCAGGGCTGCTTACGAACTGAACAGGTAAGATCTAGAACATTCCTCAACTTACTGGAAGGCTCGAAATCTCTCCAAGGTGACGTAATCTACTGACGTTACTGCACCAGCATGTTCTGGGATGGTCTAGAAATTATTTTGCATCGAAATGCAGTATCTTTTCGCAAGAGTCTCTACAACTTGACATGTGGAAAGCGGGAATTTCAGTGGGTTTCGTTTTTGCCACTGACTCACACTCTGAAGCATAATGCAAAGATCTTGGAAATATAAAGATAGTTCACTTACCTCCCTTTGAGGGACAACGCGTAAGAGTTGTAGCGCGCATCCCGCAGATCTACGCAGTTGTTTGACCCAACCCTACACTAGCCGCCGTAAAACATTTTAAGAAAATAAACAAAAACGAAGATGTCAGCGACTGACAGGTGGTCTCCCCCCCATATATTTCGCATGTGTTTTAGGCCTATGGAAAACATAAGTACTCTCAAAGTTCCGGAGGACGAACGAAAGATCTAGTTTGGCTTTCACTGCTGTACGTAGGCTACGCAGTGCATTTCGTTCGATGTGTTCAAGTAAAACTAGTACGGAACACAGAAAGATCGAATGTGCGAGAGATCCAAAGATGGACGCATCCGCTGAATACTTCCTGCTAACTCAGCATTAATCATATCTGCGACCGACGATCCAGCAGATTCTATGTTGTGATATGGTTTTACAATGGTTAGAATGAAGTTCAGCCGGATGATTTTGTTCTGTGTGTGTGTTCTGAATTTAGATGCAGGTAGACGCTAGCACAATTTAAGTCACCGTGATTTGTAAAGTTGTCAGGGAAAAAAATTACGCTGTATCTGCGTCAGCCGCGTGTGTTTACTGTTAGTTTACACTGCATGCACACGTACCACTTGAGGTCTTTTTTTCTTCTTTTTTTTTTCACAAAAAAGCGAAAAAAAAATGTTTGTTTTTCAACAAGAATACCAAAAGAAGTATTTCCCCGTTTATATTTGTCTGTTATTTGAACAATTCGGCGCAGAACACAATTGCATGCTTTTGTGATCGCTTTCCACTTTCCGCCATGCTGTCACTATAGGGGCCAGATCTAGGATGCGCGCTAATGCGGGCAGACAACTCTTCGCGTTGTCCCGCTATATGTCTCTCTTACGAGGGCAGGAGTGACGCGTCTTTCTGATTCCAAGGTCTTTGCATAATGTGTGTGTGTGTGTGTGTGTGTGTGTGTGTGTGTGTGTGTGTGTGTGTGTGTGTGTGTAGGGGGAGGGGGGGGGTGCGTGCGTCCGCGGGCAAGCGCGCGTCTAAGGCGAGAGAGAGAGAGAAGGGGTCTCTTCTCCGATACCAGTAAGCAATCGTCTGTCAGTCAGGTCTGCGGGAAGTAACTCTGTCAAAGGGGAACGCACTCTCTGGGGCACAGAGTCTTTCAGTGGAAAGTACCTCTGTGCACGGTGGGGAAATGGCGCTCACTGCGCTACCGTGACGGGCCTAAATTGTCTCGGTGCTCTCAAACACAAGGTCGCGCACTATGTCATCCTTGACCAGCTTTGAACCCAGAGGGATCCTCAGTGGCGCAAGTGATGGCAGGCTGTCTTCAGAGTGAAAGTAGGCGTGTTTCTGAATCAGAGACATACATAACATGTCTCTGTCTGAATGGACAGATCTATTATTACATTCAGTCCTAGAGCACGGGTGTGTATGCTTTTGTAATCGTCTCTTATTCCACCACAAGGCAGGTACGTGATCGTCTGCACTGTGCAATAATATTTGCCTTTAGAGTGCAACACCCTTGCCTGTCAGAGTGCAACCCCCTTGCCGTTTACTCACATCCTGTTGGATCAGTGTACCACGTAAACAGTGCCATCAAAGCGCAACAATAATTGTCCGCTGGCACGATAAGGGTTTTCAGTACTTTCTTTATGTCAGCATGCTTGATGTCAGAGAGCTTGCGTTCCGGCGTGTGCGCGCGGGCTGCATACATGACACAACGACTACGACTGTGACTACAGCAGGTCATTGAATGGAAACAACATATTGGGCTGGTGGCCATCTTGTTTTTTTCTTCACTGTAAAACCATGAGAATGTATCTGCAGTCCTACATAACCTGAACACAGAGCTGTATACGCCACTTTGGAGGAGGGGGGGGGGGGGGCGTACACCTAAGTCGATATCGTTGTTTGCAAAAAGTAAGCAAACCTGAAATGCACATACTAGTTGGTTACTTTAGTTAGTATGCGAGAGTAACTCGGAGAAGTATCTTTTCTCCCATCCTGCTACACAAGATGCAGTTTCGGGAGTACTTCTTAACAACGTTTAAAATGATTGTTCAAACATAGTTCTTCACTCGCCGGAAAATCAAGACAAAGCAAACGGTATTTTAGATATTTTAATAATGTACTCGTCAAAAAATCAATCCCCCAAAATGATTTCTTTTCATGTTCTAGTTACGTGTTCCTGACGGGTACCCCACCTGACCTTGTACTTACGATCCGACTGGACAATGTGCGGGACCAAGATGAGGGTTTGTGGCGTTTGACTGTATTCAATGAAGTCGGCCATGGTCAGCTACATTTTTCGCTTCTTGTCAAGGGTGGTGTGTAATGTCTTTATCTGTTTGTAACCCAGTAGCAGATCGTGTTGAAATCTACATTAGCCGCATCATAGTCTGTGTTGATTGTGCGGCGTAAAGCCCTCAATAACTAACTACATAACTTGCAATGTATTAAATTATTATTCCCTTCTTCGAACCATATAAGTACGCTCCTTGTGATGATAGCTCAATGATGGAGGTTTATATTATCATACTTATCACATGACTATGTATTGTCTTTGATACATCACACATTGTTTGCTGTAGAGACACGAGATAGAGCTGCAGGGCCCGCAGGTAATCTGGAAGTTACCATCGGAGCTGCAGTTGCTGCGTTTCTGTTTTTTACTGCCACAGTCATTGCCATACTCCGGCATCAAAAAGGTTCGTGTTTTGTGTGTAGAATTTAGACATGGTCATAAGTCATTTGCTGATTCCATTTCAGTGACGGATACCTATTGATGATCTTGAAAGGCAGAATGAAAACACTGGCGATGCATGGGAGAGAACTGTTCATTTTGCGCTTCTGCAGTCTTCTTTTCCATCCACTAGTTGTCATGCCTCACTGGATGTGATTCTCCGCGTTCGTAAATGGAGCACACGATTCCAGACTTGCTTATTAAAAAACAATGATTACAGGAAGAAATAGGACACAGCCCCAGCCTGCTGTAGAACTGGAGGTTATCGAAAGACGAAGCTTGGCCCGAGATGGAGACGGGTCAGCACCGAGTGTACACATCTACTGGGATGCCGACCCTCCTGCTGCTGATGGAGAGGACGGTCCAGGTGGGTCTGAGATAATCAGCACGATCAACACGTTCACTTTCACCTGCAAGTTGTCGATGTGTTCAGGGCCGCAAAAAAATCGTCAGTACTACCGCTTAATTTTATCAGACTTTTACACATCCAGGGTTTAGTCCGAGCGACACTGCTTCTTACGGTCATGCATCACCCTGCTCTGAATCATATATGAGATTTTTTTTTGCAGATTTGTGAAGGTCCGTCACGTCTCTTCAGAAATCCGTCGGGTGCCAGACTGGAAAGGTTGGGCAAATTTTGTAATTCCAGAAAATAGAATCAGCCCGGAGCCCGCCTTCTGGCAAGGAAGACAATGTATGTCAAAAGGCTGATCTACTTTTGCACGGGGAACATTGATTGCGTCAGAAAATGTTTTACTGTGCTACTGTCGTCAGAGCTTTGCACACTCTTTCCCCGCCGTCTTTAAAGTGGACTCGCCCGGGAAAACCCGATTCGAAGAGGGCAAGTGAAAAGAAAATGCAATGAGTCTGTGTACGGCAGGGGTACACAATGTCGATTGCAAATGAATGATATTAAGATTCAGCTTCTGTCAGACAAGACAGTGAGAAACATCATGTTCTTTTAACAAAAAGAAGTTATTGTTTTTCATATTTGCAAGAATACAACGCGTGTTATTATTTTTTGGGGGTGGCGGTCATGTTGAATTTCAGCCTCTCTTTCAAAATGCGAAACAATAACAGTCTGGCACTCTTCGGAATCAGAATCAGCACACTTTTCGCACAAAGAAACCACAGGAAAATCTCGTGTTTTTTCCGAAAAGACGTTCTTGCTTTTCATATATTCGGCAAAACAATTAATGCAATGCAGCTTCTTTTTAGGCATTTGTGAATTTCAGCGTCTCTTTCAAAATTTTCATCATTTACAGTATGTAACTCATCAGAATCCGAATCATCACCCATTTTTCATACAAAAACCGCGGAAATATCACGTTTCTTTCATAAAATGAGTTATTGGTTTTCATTTATGCGGCAAAGCGTTTTATGATGTTGGGCGGCCATTTTGAATTACAGCCTCTTTCAAAATGTTTACAATATTTCCAGTTTGGCACTCATCAGAATCGGATTCTGTATCCTTTTATCTCATAGACACCACTTTAAAAACGCATTTCTGTCAAAGAATAAATTCTTGATTTACAGTTTACAGTTTTTGGCGTCCGTTTCGATTTCCAGCCTCTATTTCAAAATGCTAAACTTTACTGGCTGGCACCCGTCGGATTCGGAATCAGCATCCTTTTTTCATGTTTTCATGTTTTAAAAACTTCGTTTCTTTTGAATAATAAGTTGTACAATTTTCATTATGCGGCAAAACAACGCGTTTTAAGGTTTGGGCGGCCATTTTGAATTTTAGCATCTGCTTCGAAATGCGTAACATTTACAGTCTGGCACTCGTCGGATTCGGGTTCAGCACCCTTTTCTCATACGGAAACCACTCAAAATCTCTGGTTTTGGGCGAAAAGTTAGTTACTGTATCTCATGTAGGCGGTAAAAAGAAGCAATGTAAGTTTCTTGTCGGCCATGTTGAATTTCAGCCTCTCTTTCAAAACCGTCAACAGTTACAGTCTTGCACTCGTCGGATTTGGAATCAGCATGCTTTTTCATTTAACAACCACTGGAAAAAGTCGTTTCTTTCCAAAAAATAAGTCACACATTATGATATATACGGCAATACAATGCTTTTCAGGGTTTTTTAAACGGCCGTTTAGTATTTCAGGCTTTCTTTCAAAATGTTCAACATGTACACTCTGGCACTCGTCGGATTCGGAATCAGCACCCTTTCTTTTCATTGAAATCACTGATAAAAAGTTCTTGCGTACATATGTGCGACAAAACAAAAGCATTTTAAGGTTCTTTGGCGGCCATTTTGATTTTCAGCCTCTCTTTAAAATTGCCCAACATTTACCGTCTGGCACTCGACGGATTCGGAATCAGCACCATTTTTTCATCTAGAAACCACAAAAAAATCCCATATATGATGCAAAACAAGGTATCATGGTCTGTCGCTCGGACTAGTTAGCTTGTCCGGTGAAGTCGTGCAGGGGAACAGGACGAATGGCGTTACTGTTTCTATTTTTAGAACAAATAACACAAACCCATCTGAAAATTTGGAGGAAAAAATAATCAGTGTCTCACTAAAATAATTTGTCGAAAGCGGTCAAAGTCAGCTGTATTACGACAGTTGCCATAAGTTTCTAGACCCCTGACAAATGAAAAGGACGTTTTCGTGCTAGGAAATGCATTGTCTTCGGTCAAAGGACATCACATTTTGCAGAGATGCTTCAAGTGCCTGTTTTCATAAACGTCGATCGCGGTGCCTGGTAGCCGGATCTAATGTACTCATAACTTTGTGAAACGTTAATTTTGTTTGTAAATGCTGTAATTGAAATTTTGTTTGAATTTTCTTCATTTCAGAATATCCGGCAACCTTACACATGCTCTGTCTTTACCCTGAGAGCTACACAATATTGATATACTGTGGTACACACTTTGGGCCCCACCTCCCCCCTCCCCCCACACACTTCCCCCTCCCGCTTTATCTGCACTTTATCTGCACATTTTATAAGTGTATCCTACTTGCGTGCATTTATGAACTTACAGTAAACTCCGGTTATAGCGGCCACCCCTGGGACATGAACTTTGGTGTCGTTCTGTCCGATGTCCAGTATAACCAAAACACACACACACACACACACACTCCAAACCAACAGACCATGCGTGGTTGTTTTAAATCAGTTTTCACGCTTTTTCTTATGACAAGTGCCAGGCGAAAGCTAAATCAAAACCGAAACTTGACCTGAAGCTAACGCGAGCAATTTTCCTAGAATTAGGTCATCGTTTCTCTAGATTCATGCAGCAGTCCGTGTTCGTGCCTTGTCGCACGCGCGCTGCGTCCGTTATAAGCGGAGGTGAGACACATGACCGGAATAGTGGTGTCCGGTATAACTACTGCGCCGTCCGATGTATCAGGAGAAAAGGGATCCTGGGGACGTGAAAACGTGTCCGGTCAAACCGATGTCCGGTGTAACCGATGGCCGCTCTATCCGATGAGTTTTTAGTCATGTTAAAGAAGGCCCTCGGCCGGGAAATGATTTGCTATGTCGGTATAAACGGAGTCCGGTATAACCCATGGCCGCTATAAGTGGAGCATACTGTATTTGTGTACCATTTACGAGATCAGATGAAACTTGTGTATAATGGGACATAACTGAATCTGTATCAACCCTAGCACAAGTCAAGTCTCTTCCCTTGATGTTTCTTATGATTCTCACTTTGCTGTCGGATCGCATTAAAAAAAAGGCCACTTTGGTGTTAACTTACCTACGAAATTTAATTGTTGCCAGATATCCACGAAAGAAACTACTAAACTAGTTTTTATAATGTATATTAACGGTTTGGTGGCAGTTCATGACAATTATAATAATGTATGTTATTGCGTAATATGACATTTCCACAATCCTATATCTGTATTGTATAATTACAGAGAACGCACCGCCCCCAGTCTGTCACGGACCGCGTAATCCACCTGCCGACTACCTGAACCCGGAACCATCACGTGACGAGACAGAGGAGGAAGGAGCCGAGTTCAACACTGTACCCCTCTATCAAAACACAGAACTCAGAAACATCGAGGCAACAGGTGTATCATCTGACATTACACCAACTGCACCTTCACGTTCTTCAAACAACGATCATCAGGTTGCTACTGGTGCTTCAAACAACTCAGACACAGAAACAGGATGTTTGGTGAATAGTCTAGATTCCGATGCTGAACCCGACGATACTGGCTACATGAGGTATTCCCCTCGACTCTATGAAAATACACGTCAAAAGCCCTGAACTGACCCTGGCATATACTTCGCTGTAATATAAGAACTCAAGGCGTGAGATACAATAACATCGCTTAAGGGTGTTTGGCAGCTTAACGTCTTTACCACCACGTATGGGCATGATATCAAAGTCGGGACAACGAGGAAGAGGCCAGCACAAATATTTGGCCCCACCACGACACGAGCATCGAAAGTCCTCCAACGCCCTACCATTCGGCTGTCCCGGCTCCCAACATCGCCTAAGACAAGCTACTGTTTGGCTCCAGTCCAAAACTTCCTTTGTGATGAAAATACGGACATTTTCTTGGCCGTGGTGCTCAGATACTTCAAGCGTTTTGTTTTAATTGTCGATATTTAAATGTTTTCTTTTCATAGATGATAGAAATGTGATAATTATGAGGATAACTGTGACTGCCACGTGATGTATGTAAATAATATTGTCAAATGTTGGGGTGATAAAGGGCAGTTTTTTTTTTTTTGCTTTTTTTTTGGGGGGGGGGGGGGGGGTCATACAATACTCCCCTTTAAGCATTTAAAAAAAAAATATTCTTTTTATTGGCAGTTTGTTTCGTCTGAAGAATATAACGTCAGTCAGAAGAAACGTGACTGGACGATAATGATAGAACTGCGGAAGTTTTAACTCGATTTCAAATGTCATGTGCATATTTAGCAGTGTCTCTGTTTGTGTTTAAAGTATATTTTACGAGTCAATGTTCTTATACATTACTGTACCTCTATGACGTACCTTTGTTTTCAATGTTTTTTTTTTGTTTTTTTTTTGCCGCCACAACTCTTTTTGCCAGCTCCAGTGGTGTTCCCTCCCAGGTCATGGGTGGAATCCACGGAGGGCTCGAAGGCTGCGGCGATTTTTATTATGCATGATGATGGAGATGAGGATGATGGTAAGATGATGCTATGGAGGTCCATGTGGTTTGGGACTGCGGGACAGGGCCGCATTCCACGCTTCCTGTCATAAATATCCCGGCGTTCACCAGGCCAAGGAACTACGGCACCTGCGGTGCCGGCCGTGTAATCATCCACATCATAAGACGTGTCATACCAAGGGAAGCACCCCCAAAGTCGCACCCGTGAAGTGGGTGAATCTCGGCTGTGTGGCAACAGCCTCCCCATTGGGCCCATAGCACACCCGCTCTGGGTAGGAGCCGACCTAGGCAGGAAAAATCCCGCTTGTCTCGGCTGGGATTCGAACCCGGGTCTCCCGGTCCACGGTCCGAAGTGCTAACCACTACACTACGGGGGCCGGTGTTTTCAATGTTTTCGTTTTGCATGTCATAACTGCGTCTGAAACGTGTACGAATCAGTGTCGAGTATTCGCTGTTCCTTCACAGAAGACGGCATATCACAGAATACTTGGCACACTAGTCAATTGTAAATTTATATCAGCTGCGAGTGATACATTTTCATATATCATATGGGATGACAAATTCGACCAAATTGATCCTAAAAGTGCAACTACACGTTGGCAAGGTTGTTCATGTTCATAATTATGTGTAAAGGTCAAATCATTTACATGAAACTAAATGCATGTGTGCCGCGTTTTCGAAACTTTCATTGGATGTGCCACAATATGAACGTTTTGCTTTGCAGGAAATATGAGTCATGGTAAATACTCTACATAAGTTAATATGAAATACTCTAATAGTGCTTAAGCTCAGTTTGAACAAATATTGATATCACCAAAATAAGGAAGGTAAATCAGATGCCTAATATTGCAAGAAGAAGCATACTGATACAGAATTTTCTGACTTCTTATATCGTACGGGTACATTTTCTTTCGTTAAAATCAAAGTAGTGTGATGAAAATGCCCGGTGCCTTGTTCAATTATTGTACCTTCAGGGTTAAGCTGTAGAGTGTGTTTGTAGACTAGACTAGAGTTCTCTTGCTGGTTATTTCTTTCGCAGCTAGTTATGTTATCAAAGACGTTGACTTACTTTGTTGAGTGTCTCTTGTTCTTTCATGGAACTGACCTGGTTTGTTTTATGATAATGACACTCTCAGTGAGCGATGTATTGTTGCTCAAAATTTATGATTTATGTCTTTATGCCGTTGTTGTAAACATGTTTAATATTTGGACTTTGAATACAAGCACTGAAACCTTTTGCGGTTACGCCTCTTTTCTCTGAGTGTATGTGGTGTTTAAGTCTTGTGCCCGAAGCGTTTTTTGAGAGTTCTGTCGGTGTCTGTCGCCGTCCTCATAGACAAACTGCAATTACGGAGGCATCCACATAGCCGGAATCTAACACTGCAACATCGGAGCCAGATCAAACGCAACATATACAGTGGCGTCGAAACAGGGAGGGGGGGGGGGGGGGCAGGCCCCCCTTGTGACAAAAAGGGGGGGGGGGGGGCTGAGGGCCTCTAGGCCCCCCTAGAAATCTGCCCAGCTGAAGGGGGCACTAGCATGTTTGCCCCCCCCCCCCCCCCCCCCCCCCCCCCGTCTCTCCAACTCCAGCCAGCATGAGAGAGAGAGAGAGAGATGTGCATGAATCGCATGTCATAAATAGAGTGTGGGGTCCGGCAAGGGGGGGGGGGGGGGGTAAGGGCTGCGGTACCCCCGTCCCAGTGCTCCAGTTTTCAGGGAGAGAATGTTATCAGGGCACCTAAATTTTGCTTATAGAAATCCACCCATAAATACGCCCAGAATGCGCCAGATTGCATAGATTTGCAGCTAATTTTTTAAAAAATATTTTCCGGGGGGAGCATGCCCCCACCCCCCGATAGCTCGGCGCTCCGCGCCGTCGATTGCCAGTTGTACCCCCCCCCCCCCCCCCCAGCCCTGAACATCTTCGGACGCCACCGATATAAGATTTGTACCCTTCGGCATCATGATGAGAATGCCTGATCTTGTGGGAACATTAGTCTGTTAAATCCTTGGTAGGGATCTGCGTATTTCGATTTGCGTTAAGGAAATTTTACACTACCAGATGCCAGCTGAATAGGCAAAATGAAGGGGTTGGGATGTGTCTTGATAAAGTTACTACGTTTTTTTATGCGGTTTGTTTGTGTTTTGAGTTCTGCACCTTCCTGTCACTTGCACTGTGACTGTGTATGACTATATGACGTTGAGCTTGAATTTATTGAAACATGCGATAACATAATTATGATATGTCTGCATTTTTGCACACACACACACACACACACACACACACACACACACACACACACACACACACACACACACACACACACGTATGTATATATATATATAATAAAAACAGAATTAAAAAAAAAGAATAACTGAATAATTAAAAACAACAACAAACAACAACAAACAAACTGGAAATCAAACGTGTTTCACTCATATTAGAGGAAAAAAAGTTCGAAATGTATGTACCAAGAAAAATCGATTTCAACAGTTGCCTGTACATATAAATGAGTTTATTTTGGAATATAGAACCAGGAACATTATTTAGGTGAGTTAGCGAGGGCGCTTGAAAGATGTGTTTCAGAGGGTTTGACATAGAGACAATGGACATTTTGACTGGCATGGTACGTATGTTTGTCCGGACAACCCACTCGATATTCCTCAAAGGTCAGTGTTCGCTACAAAGGAAAAAAAAAAAAATTCGAAACGGGGATATCTTTCTGGTGGCTGGACAAATATTGGTAGTCAAGGAAATAACGGACACTGACTAACGCTCCGTGAAAATATACATTTTACCCTCACTTGCGGTAATTCAGGCTTGTAATCAGACACAATCCAACTCAAGCACTACGGTATGCGCCATAAGGGATCCAATCAAGTTTCACTGCATATTAATCCCATATCCACTTCAGCTACTCAACGTCATCGGAGAGCCTGCGTACACCGTCAATTTTCTTACATTAGCCCGATGTTCCTTCGTCCTTCTCCACCAAGAAAAAGACATATCCATCAAAAAGTTGATATAAGTGCGAGCCCATACCCTCGAGGAAGCGCCAAGCCGGGAGGGTTGCCCTGACAAGCTACTCTCATTACACAAAATCATTTGTCTAAGACATCGGCTCTTTTTTTCTTTTCTTTTCTTTTTTAACTTTCGCAACGAGTTGTTGAACCATATTTGCACCTGCGATTTATGCAGAATATCACTTGGTCAAGTGAAAAGGGCTTTACATTTCTGCAATGTGATTCGGCCGAAGCTTATGGGAACTGAGGAATTGTCAAAGAGTTGCCTGTTCCACTACCTCAGGACCAGCGTCGAACGAAAGGTCAGATAATACTACAAACCACCGAATCCAACTTTCAGCTGAAGATCAATTGCTTTGAAGTTTATCTGTCGCGAGAGCAATTTCTTTACACACGTGATGAAATTTAAAGACTGTTAGTCTTATCCTGGCAGGAAGGACTCACAAAAAAGGTCTTGAGCGCTAATTTTGTCCACTGACATTTCCTATGCACAACAATGCGATGTCACCTGGTAAACTGGTTGCAGCATGAAAAGTACATTAACCATATGCGATGAAACGTTCAGGTTTCTTCGCGTAACTATTTTTTATTTAATAATAATAATAATAATAATAATAATAATAATTATTGTATAGGCGCTTTTCCCAATTTCATGAATCGGCTCAAAGCGCCGCGAACTGAACCCAACACGCACGCTCACGTGAATCACACGCATCCTCTCACACACTTGACATAAACACATTACAATCACGTGGTGCGAAGGGTCAGCTCAGCTATTTAAATTTCGGAATTTAGAATTGCATTTATTTTTTCAAATTTGGTGGGCTGAACATTTCCAAAGCAGAGGGGGAGGAAGCCGGAGTACCCGGAGAGAACCCCCGACGATCTGCCCGAATGAACGGTGCCACATACGAGAAGGAAAAATTCTTCGCCCCGAATGGGACTCGGACCTCTGATCTCTCGCATTGGTGACAAGTCTCTTAACCACTAGACCACCGACCGCCCCATAATCTGTGCTGTCTGAATTAAAAAATGTTCGAATCAAAAGGTGTCATTTTTTAAGCCACAACTTGTCTTGGTGCTAAATCAATCTTTTTAATGCCTGTTTACGAACTTCGTCTGACGTCAATTCTTCTTGAGAAATCCACTTATGACCCGGAGGTCCTCGCGAAAGCTGACTTTCCATCAAGTCTGGTATCTGTTCAAAAGACAAACAAGTCTGACATAATACATGCACCGTATGAAGCCCTTGAAAAGTAGCCTTTGCGTTGTTGTGTGTAGTATCCTGCAATAAGAAACGATAACAACCCTTCCAAGGTTGCTTGTTTCAGATGCATTTCACCTTCTGCAAAATTTTAACTTAAATCAAAGATCCGAGCTGAACGAAATACAAACAAAGAAACTGCTTATACATGTATACAAATCTCCATGTAAGCGTTTGTGAAAAAAACAAACAAAATCAAAAACAAAAACAAAAAACTACCGGATATTATCATATCAAAAATGAAAAAAAAAAAGACATACCCATACCATGACATTCTATCTTACATTTTCAGCATTTCTTGTGACGTTTAAGTGAATGACAAGATCGTGGTGCAGGAAATATTTGTTGAGGCTTCAAGGGCCATTAAAACATACAAACAGTTATAACAACCAAATCTAGCAACAAAAACAGATAACATACCAAACAATACCCCCCCCCCTAAAAAAAGCAAAACAAAAACAAACGACACAAACAACAACAAATAAACAAACAGAGACAGAAAAAGGAAAGAAACAACAACAACAACATCAACAACAATAAAAATAGCAACACAAACACAACAACAACAACAAAAACAACAACCCAAACTTAAAAAAGCCCCCCCCCCCCCCCCCCCCCCCCCCCCCCCGAAACAGCAACAAATTCGAAACATCAACAGGAATAAAAACAAGAACAAAAAAGCAATAGAAACCAACCAACCAACCAACAACCCCCCCCCCCCCCCCGCCCCCCACTAACAAAAGCAACAAAAAAAGGAAGCAAAATAACCCTAAAACCTATCAAATAAATGTCATTACTAAAAGTCATTTGAATAAGGACTTGAAACAGTTTTAACGCGATTCGTCCATAAGATCTGGTGTGCACATTTAAAAAAATACAGGCATATATATGCTGGTATTGTACAAAATAGAGATCAATGTAAGTAACTTACTTACATTGATCTCTGTACAGCAGAAGCAGACACCCCAATTTCATTAAAAGAATGTAACATACATTTTATACCGTACACTAGACAAGATACTTTTAAAATTCAAATCTCTAATCTACGAGATAAACGCAGTACCCGATTGAAACTCACGAAATTTTTATAAACTAGTAGCAACATTGCCATGTTCCGTGGTAATTTCTTTCCTTCATGTATATATGTATTTTATACAGTTTAATTGTAATCTGATGGATTAATGCACTGGCCCCACCAAGAGCAATGCTTACTGTATCTCATAGCAGTGTGAAAAACCCCTCGGTGGAACCGTTATTTTGCACTTTCGCCTTTTCCTGACGTGTTCCTTATCAAACATTGTCATTTACAACTGTATATAGACGCTAAAACACGCAAAACGTACACTAACACATCTATAACTACCGAAAGCTTTATGTGTAAAAAGCATGAACTATAATAATTGCGAACAGTTTGCAAAACATAATAATAATAATAATAATAATAGATATTAATATTGAAATCCCCCCCCCCCCCAAAAAAAAAAAAAAAAAAAAACCAAACCAACAACAAAACAACCACAACCAAAAAAAAAAACAACAAAAAACCACAAACAATAAAGTCGTACATGTACAATATATACAAAGAAACGCACTGCTCATGGTCAGATAAGACAGCGACTAAAACCAGTCAGACACAGTAACATTTCGCCTCACTGTGGGATTCACCCCATGAACCCTTCCCCTTCCCCCATTCCTGTATCCATGCAGAACGGAGTCTGCAAGGTATACCCAGCATGTGTAATGCACCTGTATATTCTTAATTATTGCCTTGCTGTTGCTGTCGATACCTAACCTGCGAAGGAGAGAGGCCTTTCGACATCTCTCATATCAGCAACAAAAGCTGACAAGCGGTTGTGGCAGCAACACCACAGCACTGCGGCAGTCCCGAACTTGTCCACGAGAAAGAGAAGCAGAAGATGTCAGCAACATAATGTGACTTGAATTATTCAGTTTGACAAAAGATGATCGGTGAATTTGCTTTAGAATATCAGTGGCCAGAAGTCATCACAAATGAAGACCTGTGGAACAGAACAAAACAAACAGCGATCGGAGAAAACATCAAGGAGAGGAAATGGGGGTGGACTGGCCACACAATGCGCAAACCGCCTTCAAACGTCACCAAGCTGGCATTGCACGGGAACCCTCGGGCAGACTTGGCGAAGAAGCATGGACGCTGAAGTGAAGGCAGCCGGAAGAGGCTCTCCCAAAACCGTGTCCGTTGGAGGAGTGCTAGTGTGTTCCCGAGCGGAGCCAGAGGCATAAAGAAGAAGAAGAAGAAAGATTGCCAACAGAACGACAACTGCCAACAACAAGAAACAGGGTTTTCAAAAGACATAAAACACACTTCGTGGAGACTGGATACACAATACAAAAGTCCAAAATTGGCGGCCATGCCGTAATCAAAAAATACAAGGACAGCGCTTTATGGAGATGAGCTTCAAATCAGTAAATGTCACTGTAATTTTGATTTGGTACAATAGAAGCCGGCTGTCGCGAAGGTGTTGCTTTTTACTGATGTGTTTGGCGTAGTATCGATAGTATCTACAATTAGTGCTATAGAAAGACTCTACACCTGGTGTCACAGAAAGACTCTACACCTGGTGTCACAGAAAGACTCTATGCCGTATCATAGAAAGACTCTACACCTTGTGTCATAGAAAGACTCTGTTCCTTGTATCATAGGAAGATTCTATACCTGGTATCATACAAACATTCTAGCCAGCGATCCCGATGCTGACCGAGACTGCTCTCGTTCCGGACAGGTTACTTCTATCAGGACTCACGACTTACATTACAGGTGCAAAATAAGCACTAAGGTCGCCATATTGTCTTCTCAGAAAAATATGGCCACCTTGCAAACCCTGGTCTACATGGTCTGCAGGCTTTTACACATGCTGGTTTACAGGAATAGAGCGTGGTGACACACCAAAGGGTTTTTTCCCGACACATCGGGTGACGTTGAGGTGGCAGACGACGACGAGGACAATGCTGGCTCCATGGGTTGGGTCTCATTTTCTTCATGATCACTCTGCTCCCTAAGCTCTATCTCCCCGTCCTCCATGTTCTCTTCACGTGCACCTGAATTTCTCCGATTCCTCCTGACAGAAAAGAGAGTAACAGGTGGTTATATTTTTTTCTCTTAATTTTTTTCCTACTATTGTTCCTTTCGGGAAATTCGGGCTGCTTCCCTCAAAGAAAATGCGCGTCGCCGCGATGCAGCGCCACCCAATACCTATCCTGTTTTTCAATTTTGCTTGCAGAGGAAAGCCGGATACCCCAAAGAGAAATCCCCGATGAGGAGCCCGGCAGCTAGGAGAAACCGGTGTCACCTACCATAATCTCGACTTGGGCTCGAACCCACGCTTCATCGCCGTGACAAGTGTGTGTGTGTGTGTGTGTGTGTGTGTGTGTGTGTGTGTGTGTGTGTGTGTGTGTGTGTGTGTGTGCTGTTTGCTGCTTTATGTGTTGTAAATATGTGTGTGTGTGTGTGTGTGTGTGTGTGTGTGTGTGTGTGTGTGTGTGTGTGTGTGTGTGTGTGTAGATAGATAGATAGATTTGTTTGAGATATATCCTCATTATTCATACTGAAATGTCACTTTTTAAGAGCCCACAATGATGGGGATTCCACGCTATGTAAGAATTATTGTTGTTACATGTATTATTATTATTATTAGGCCACCGCTCACTCCCCTATTATTAGGTATCGTAAAGGACGTTTAAACAACGATGATCTAATTGAGACGGGGGGGGGGGGGGGGGGGGAAGGAAAGGATCGGTAAAATAAATCAGCAGGATAAATCGCGTGTGTGTATCTGTGCGGGGGAAAGGGGGGAGGGGGGGGGCGTACAGAGATAGTAAGCCGTCAAACCTACGTAAGAATGAAGCAGGAGGAAATTACCTTATAAAGATGACAGCAACGCCAATTATCACGACGACAACGACAATCCCGGCAACAATGCTACCAATCCAACCAGCTGGAAATGTTTTTTTACGTCTGGGGCTCGACTCCTGCTCTGGTTTGTCTGAAGACGTTGACAGACAAAATTTCAACTCTCTTTCTGTCTGTCTGTCTCTCTCTCTCTCTCTCTCTCTCTCACACACACACACACACACACACACACACCGCTTGCTGGGGGCCAGATACTCCCTGACCCCTGATGAAAAGGTAACGGCGTTGGAGTGTTTATCACTGGATGAACATCTTGCCTTCAACAAATGCACCATGATGCACAAAATTCGCCACGAAAAAGCGCTGCCATATCTGTTTAAACTTTGTATGTCTTGCAACAATGAGTAAAGCACTTTGAAAAATAGCCTTTACGATACGCGCCAGGCCTGACCTGCTTCAATCAAGTCTCTCATGTTCGTGAGGACAGTTTTGTATTAACTGTAATCCGCCGTGTGTCAACTGAAATGTATATCGTGTTCACTGACATTGTATTTCTCTCTTTTTTTTTTCCTTTTCATTTTGGTTGGTTCTTATTTTTATTAGCACATCCCAGTCCTCAAACCCGCTCCTGTAAACTATTTTTTTTACTATTTAGAGCGTCGTCTGTTATCTTCTATAAAAAAATGAGTACGAATAGAAGCTCCTTATTGAGCTCGGATGATACACGTATATGAATTAAAATGCAACACTCTATCACCACGGAAAGTTTAAAGTCAACAATTTCCTTCACATTTTCAGTCCTTTTTTGACGGAAATTTGTAAATTTGCCGACTGCACATCTTAAAATTCTGCAGAAAATTACATAAACCATGAAGCAAATTCAGGCACACGACACTTACCCGTTTCTCCTGTGTCTACTTTCATGCTGTTGTCAAGCCGTCGAGACTCTGTGGAGATTCACAAACACATAATAATGTATCGTAAAGAGTTATTTCTTTTCTGTTCTTTGCACAACCTTGTACCTTCTTGGAATATACAGAAATAATGTCAACATAACTCAAAGAGAGAGAGAGAGAGAGAGAGAGAGAGAGAGAGAGAGAGAGAGAGAAATATATATGTGCGCAAATATGAACAGGGGCACAGACCTTGTGATTATCTCCCCTTACTCAGAGAGCTGTCCCTTAGGAGTGATTTTCATAATTTGGTAAATTCTTTCCTTAAGTATTTTTACAACAAATAATGAAGGGACCGTCCGTACATAGATTACAATGTGCACTCCATGAGTTGAGTGCCGAACAGTAAACAAAATGATCCTGACCGTGCCACAATATCTACAATCGTGTCATTCAGTCCAATATGAAAATATCTCTACAAGTGGACATACGAAGTTACACCTATCAAACATCTGCCAACCTTTGTCATAAAGATTACCTTTAACTTCTAAGCGACACGGGTCACAATATTTTTCGCTGCATGCCTCCAGCTGGCACACGTACTCCCCTTCGTAGTCCTTGCTGACGTTGGCGATGACGACGGTTTGTTTGTTTCCAGGGTTCCAAGTGTAGGCGAAACCCTCCAAAACATCGCAATATCGTTTTCCTCGCAAGTAGTAGCAGTCAACCACAGTTTCTGGAACACACACACACACACACACACACACACACACACACACACACACACACACACACACACAGATAAACGTACACACAACGTAGAACAAAATGTTTCCGTTAAGATGCAGACATGCTACGTTTTCGGTTAAACGTTTCCAATTCATCCACTCAGATACAGCTGTTACCAAAATGCCGCCATGGAAAATGTGTTAAAGTACTCAAGACAGGCGGAGAAATCTGTTAAAAAATCCCTCAACTTTTTACGCTCAAATCGGCAGACTGTGAACAAGTTCTCAACTCAGACTTTCGACTAGTAAGAAGTAATTTTCGGTCTCTCACGCAAATCGTCAGGTAGTCGAGCTGTTTCCTCCAAGACAGCGTGTAATGTTAGAAACACCAAGACTTAATTGTCTACAATCTATGAGGCTCCAAATGACGGTTGAAGGTACCCACCTGCTTTCTCATTTCTCTTTCGACGCACTATAAACTGTCGGTCGGACACATCTTTGTCGAACGTACAGTTCACTGTCGCAGTCATCCCACGCAGCACAGTCGACACATCACATGTTGAAGAAGGATCTATTGAGTCAAGTAGTGAAGTTTTTGAATATCAGAATGGAGGTACATAAAAAAGTGAAACTTGAAGATACATGTAGAACATTCACAAATGCAAGTAACCGATGATGAACTATATTTTATCATGGAATGCCCGAGAAACCACGGGGGAACCAGGATAGACGAATGGTAGAACGTTGGACTATCAATGCTCGAGTTCGATTCCCGGCCGGGGCCAATTTCTGCGCTGTGCTGGCTGTCACGACCCGTCTATTTCCCTTTTGTTCCCAGTGAATAAAGTTCCGCTGCGGCGGAGTTTGCTGTACGTTGAACCTGTGTTGTGTTGTTTATACCGTTTGCACGTGTGCTTGTCCTGCGAGTTGCTCCAGTATCTCGTGTCTTTAGTGGGGTCATACCGCCCCGCATGTTCCGTGCACAATCCAGACCTAGCCCGTAATCCCGGTTCGCTACCGAGCGCATTTCGCCATCCACCCTTGGGTCTTGAAAGACGTACTTGTAAGAGCTCGTCGCTCTAACGTTGCCTTCGCTGGCAACTGTTGTTGACCGTCGCCCGGTCGTTGCAGCATAGTGCAGTTGGACCACTGCTTGCTGGGTTTCGTGAGGCCAGACGGGTAAGTTGGTACCGCTTACTCCTACGTCGGTCGTATTCATTCCGCTGGTTGAGCGTGGGGAGGGTGGGCGTCTGTGTGGGGCTGGCCGATGGTCTGAGGGGGGTTGGGTTGCCTTACCCGCTGATATGTGCACTGATGTGTATAGCTTGTTTGTCTCGTATTTATATATTTAGGGAAGTGTATAGGGTGCTTGTCTTTTCCTGCCATATTGTCTAATTAGTTTGCTTAGTTAAACTGTTTTGTCGCTAGGACCTGTTTCAGTAACTGGGTTATGTTACGTCCGAGGCTATGTTACGGGACTGGCAAAAGCCTAGCACTACGGGGCGGGGTAGGTTGCGACCTAGTGTGGTGACCGCTGGACTGAAGTTGGCCACCCAGGCCTCTTCTTTTTCTTTCTGTTGTGCTCCTTCCTGCGCACCTCGACCTGTGGGCGAGACTGACTGCTGGAGCGCGACCATCCCGTGGACGCCAGGGCAACGCAGGCTCCGGCTGACCTACGCCCGGGGCTTCTGAGGCTACACCGTTCCAAGCCTAGCGAGACGTCCAGAGGACCGCAGCGCTACGCCGGCTCCGGCTGATTTTCGCCCGTGGCTTCGGAGGTTACCCGCTCCAAGCCTAGCGAGACGTCCAGAGGACCGCAGCGCTACGTGGACTCCCGGCACTTTACCAGGGCGGTGACGTTCCTTGGTCCACCTCCGTGCCCTTGTGTCTGTGTTACGCCGCTGCCAGGCTCCTAGCTAGCCTCGTGTTAAGACTCTCTCTCTCTCTCTCTCTCTCTCGTTGTGTGGACGAACTGTTCCTTCTGTTGCGCGTTGTGTGTTCGTATTGTATTGTCTGTTCATAAACTAGTAACTAGATTCAATCGCTGTCTGAGTGAATGTTTTCCATCCGGGAGCGTGCTGTGTGAGTGCGTGTGTGACACTGGCCTTTTACTCGTCGCCCCGTTGATATCACACATACGTGGTGGAGAAGGGCATTAAACTCCCAAACACCCACCCACAATCCGAGAAACCACGCTGAAAGATGAAATCTTTTACCGACCACATTTTTGCAGACCAGTTTCATCTTTCAAATTTTGCACGTTCATTAAAGCTGTCTGAGAAAACATTGCTGAACCTGAGTAAGTTCCGGGTTTGTACGTAAAGCTGAGTTGTAAAACCATTCTTCAGCTTTGGTGCACAGCTACAAAACGGTTTGGTGCAAACGTCGCTCCATGTGAAATCGGGGAATGGCCGCTTCCCGCTTGAAATTTTCCCATGGCTTTTTTTTGGTATAGATATGTAGCCTACGTGAAATTTTTGTTTCGTTGTCTGGGCAGTTTGTCGTGTTCATCTGCGAAACGTTTGCTCCATTTCTTTGCGATCTCTTGTCATATGCTTGCTCAAGAGTTCTATCAGTGTTGCAATGCTGACACAGCTACTTGCCGCTGCAGAAATGATCGCAGTAGCAGACGACTTCCCGTTTGGCGAATCGTTTGTTAGATTTGTGAGGTCTGTGTCCACAAATCGGCCAAAAATCGGTTGCGGCAGGCGCATGTTGATATTTTAGTGATAGTCATAAAATCATTTCAAATCAGTTACGTACGGTTTGCACGTAATCTTCGGCTGAGCTATATCCGAAACGATTTCACGGCTTCACAGCAAGGAAACAGTAGACGAAAGTCAACCGCTCATCGGACCGCACCTGACTGGCTGGTTTACCGCAATGTCAAGGGCAGTTGAATTTTTAAAGCCTGATAGACTTTAGATACTCGGGCATTGTTTACGTGGATACACTGTATCACCTTTTGTTTACCAAAAGATCAACGACCTTTCCCTTGGAGTTGCACCAAGGGCTACCCAACGGCTCTCCGCCAATCTCTGTAGGAAAATGAAAAATGAAATGAAAACAATATTGTTTGTAAAACACCTGCTGTGTGCAAAGTTCCAGGGTTGTTTATATACATTTGTGTAAAGCTTTTCCTGCTGCTGAAACAAACGAACAAGCAAGCAAGCAAATAAATTAACAAACAACAACAACAAACAAACAGGACTGTTTCCTGAATAACTCCCCCCCCCCCAAAAAAAAAAAAAAAAAAAAACAACCCACAAAAACACAAAAAACACACCAAAAAACAAGAAACAAAACAATAACAAACACACAAAGAACAAACAATAAACAAACAAACAAAAACCAAGCAACCAAACGAACAAAACACAAACACCCCCCCGCCCCCCAAACAAACAAACAAAACCACAAAAACAACAACAACAAAAATAACACCACCACCACCACCAACAACAACCACCAAACAAACAACAACAAGCAAAACGAAAACAAACGCAAAGACTGAGACACACATGAACAAACCAACAAACAACAGAACAAACAAAAAATCTAAACAAAACAAACAAAAACGCGTGAAAGTCTTTCTGTACAGAGAAAATGATTTTGTTTTGTCGGATGATATGTACCATCGTTTTGTCCTGCAGCAAACGCAATAGGAAGTATCCAAAGCCCCATGAACATCATACTTCTCTTGGCATATGGGCAATCTGCAGGAAAAGAAAGAAAAAGAAATAAAATGGCCACCAGCCCTTGTTTTCATTCAGCGACCTTCTGTCGTCTGGTAATGCCATGTATCGGGGAGGAACACACACACACACACACACACACACACACACAGATGCAGACACACACACACACACACACACACACACACAGACGGGCACGCACGCACACACACAGACACAGGCACGCACGCACGCACACACACACACACACACACACACACACACACACACCGCACTTATCCCTAGCCGAGAGTGTGTTCCAGTGGGTGTAGACGAAAACGCGGTACATTCACGACCACAACACACATAGCTGTGACGTCATTTTAGCGTTATCCTGCTGTCAAACATTATGTAGGGGCACTCGCGCTCACGCTTGTGCATTCATGTACACGTACATGCAGGGCCATTTCTTAGGTTACAGTTATAGCCGACTGACACGCGTTGGTACTGGCACACATTCTGCACTCCCACTCTGCAGTCACGCATGTGAATTCATGTACACATACATGGAGGACCATTTCTTAGGTTAGAATTATATACTGACAGTATCGGTACTGCTACACCTTATGTATGGGTACTCGCGCTTACGCATGTGCATTCATGTACACGGTCATACAGGGCCATTTGTTACGTTCGATTTATATACACGTATAGGTACTAATATACCTCATGTCATATACATAATGTATTCCAATATGTATGCATGCAACTGACCGAAGAAATGGCCCTGCATGTACGTGTACATGAATGCACATGCATTAGCCCGAGTGTACCTACATAAGGCATCAGCCAGGCAGCACCGGAGAGGAATGCACGCCCAGGCACGTTGCAGTATATGCGGCGTTTCGGTAGTACTGTCGTGGTGTCTTACGAGCCGTTCTCGCATTGTTGAATTGATATATACTAGTACGCACGATGGAGGAACCTCAGAAGTACCTGTCTGACAGCAGGATAACGCTAAATTACAGGAATACCGATAACGACGTTCGATTTCATCCCGAGCGACCTGCTTCGCGCCACACCGCCGGTCGAAAGGATCGCACAAACCTATGACGCGTTTGACGTCACAGCTATGTGTGTTGTGGTCATGAATGTACCGCGTTTTAGTCTACACCGTTCCAGTGCACCATACGCGTCACCATCGATGACGTATATTCCCTTCGTCATTGTCAGAGTTACACTGGTATCATCGTCTCTGTGGAGATCCGCAGTGACGCGCTTTTGTAATATAACAGAAAGTTGGCTATGAACATGGAAAATTTAGCCCTTCTTATGATGTTGTCTCCATTACTGTGAAAACAGCATAGAAATGGAGACAAGGAACGACATTTCGAACAGAATATACCAGCGATGTTAACTACAAGCAGGTTCACGTAACGTGAAATCGTAACCAGAATTACGATGGACTGTCCCACCTACCACTGCTACATGGAGATAGATTATCTCTATTCATAGTGGTTTGTGGGCCTCAGGTATGTATCTAAAAAAAATGGGTCGGTGTCTTTTGTTCTGAAAATCTTTACGTCTGTCTTCTTATAGGCATCTTTATATGTGCAAAAGCCTCTTCTATCATTGGAAATCGAAATTTTGCTGTAAGGCCGACTGTGCGATTTGGAGATCTTTCGAAAATATTCTGCAAGCTTATTCTTTAATGTGTGTGTTCATCGTTTGCGACAAACTAGATTTTAGCAAACGATAGTCTCATGTAATGCAGACAGTGAAATTGTCATTCACAAATATTTCACTTAATGTTCTGTATACTTTGAAAGTATTTTCATATGATCATACGATGTGGGCAAACTTACAGACGTTTGTGACCTGATTACTCACGGACAGGCTGCTGTCCAGAGTTACGCCCAAGTTTGTTTTGTTTTGTTTTGTTTTGTTTTTGCACGAGGAGAATACTGCACTGTGGAGCTATATATCTCCATGGACTGCGGAAGTGACGCTGACCGGGAAATTCTCGGGGACGCAACAATCATGAGTCCGATTTTGTCATCATTTAATCTTACTTTCGCACGTATATATATATATTTATACCACTCTACCACTATTACAAGTCATGGTATAAAATCCATAATTCACCACATGTGGTATAAACATTGTACCCATGACAACCACGCGTGTATTTTATGGCTGTACCTAAAGGCCATGTCACACGAGAGGGCAAAAACACTTGAAAACATTGTTTTCAGATGTTTCGCTGCGAAACAGTGTGTTTTGTCGTGTGACATACTTTACAACAATGTTTTCAAAACACTGTTTCGATCGTGTTTTCAGTTTTAGAGCCTGCCCTAAAATCCGAAAACATGTTTTGTGTTTCAACCAATGAAAGCCGCCGTGCGGAGTGTCAAGTGACACCTTCCCGTATCCGCTCAGTCAACATGCATGTTTAAGGAAAAGAGACATCGACTTTACTCAGAAACCCCATCCAGAGGTATTTCATACGCATTGAAGTTCTACATACAAGAAAAGGGTGTCTAGTAAGGTAGGAATGTCTTGACCGTAGCAGGGAAACTTGTTTTCAGTGTGACATCGCCTTAAAGAGTGAACAGGTATTACCCCTAGCAGTGTTCCAGCAGTGTGTTCTGGTGAAAGGATTTGCGTCACAATATGACGCGAAAAGGGACTAAAGAATAATTTACGTCACGACAGACGTAGTTCGACTTCGTACGGAAATGGGGACGAAGGAGCTTTGCCAGTCGCTTGACGTGGAATTGTTGATCTTTTGCTGCGTGTTATCAACAAGCGGTCGTGTTTGTGACAAGCGTAAGCCTAGTTCCAGTTCTCTACTAAGACGGAGGCTTCGAAACGGAAAAGCTGACTTCTCAAAGCCTATGGACAAAGCGAGGTAAAGCATCTCAGTCAGTGATGTCGCGTGAAGCATTTGGATTGCCGATGTCAGCTTTCAAATCAAAGACTTGAAATGCAGGTAGGGACGTGGTATAAATAATTTTCCCAATTCGGTGCCCCCGATTACGTAAAATACACCACACTCGTTTGTTGATTTCGACCGTAAAACTGCTCGTTAAAACTCGCAGTTTTACGGTCGAAATCAACAAACTCGTGTGGTGTATTTTCCGTAATCGGGGGCACCTCATTGTGAAAACTCTATTTATATATACGTGCGAAATGTGGTCGGTAACCTACTGACGGAAACGACCGAAGACACGAGAGAGAGATCCAAGATGGCGCACACCACCGAGGCGGAGCTGGCCGCCCGCTGGTAGGTTGCGCACCGCTCTCTCACTGTTATAGTCTGTTTGCATGATTAGTTCCTATCGTCGCCCTGGTCTGGTGTGTGTGCTGCGGAGCGATAATAACGTGTGGCCTAGAGTAGCCGCAGAACCGAGTACAACGAGTCTTCCGAGACGGCAACGGACCGCATAACACTCTTGGAATGACCGCCGCCGATAAACTGTCCTGACCGTAACGTTCGATGATTTACTAACACACCGGCTAAGGAGAAGCGACGATAAATGGTGTCAGTAAGTTGGGATTGTCGTTTTGGAAGACGGTGAGTTCTTTCGATTCATTCTTTCATGAGGAAAAACTTGTGGAAGGAACGACAGTAACCGTTAATAGCCTGCGGCCGGCAGTAACGAGTTCCGGAAATGGCTATCATCAGTATTCTTACTTTCTGTGTTCGCTAGGTAAAAGATGTCGATAAAAATGAACATCATGAATGAATTTTGATATGCAGATTTCTAAAAATTGACATGGTTTTGATAAAGTTGTCATATTGTGTCTAGATAAAAACGGAAAGTACCAGCTCGTGCAATGTTTACATCTGTTCGATTGCACACGTGCGCCTGCCAAATATGGCAGTGTGTACAACCGTTGCGTAGGAATACAAACGAAGAATTTCACAAAACAGTGTTATATGGCTGTTTTGGTGGGTTGAAATTGTATAAAACAATATGGTTTAATACCCTAGAGTAACATCTTTTACGGTAAATTGATAATAAAAAAGAAATCGAGCCCTATGCCTAGAACTATATTTTGTGACGCCATTAGCGCGCGAAATTCGTTGGGGACCGACACTACTTTTCTCTGGCACCATCACGGTCCGGAGAACCACACAGCAAATTCGGTAAGTGGAATTTTTTATTTTTAGAAATAATTTGGATGAATTGATGACAAAAGTATGATAAAAAGTTGTATAACAGGTTCAGGCATAAAGTTATTCACTTTTTAACTGGAAATTCAGTAAGAAAAATTAGAAAATTGATGATGAACTTGTGCCTTGAGTTGACGGCTAGCCTCAGCGGAATGGCCGTTAGCCATGGCTAAGTTTCGACATTTTTGTCGGGCCAATTCTATGGAATCGGAGTTTATAGACGCTGAAATTAGAATATAATATGAACATTTCTAAAGAAGAATGAAAGGAAATGTAAATGGCTGTGGAAATTTTTGGTTGTTTTTGGTTGAGTGCTACTTGTAGATCTAGATTTTCATAGAGTTGAGTTTGATTTTGTGTTGCCCAAATGGCGTAATGTGTAGTCACGGATTAGAAACCCTACCCTCTGTATACAAGGGCGGGTTGAATAATCCTCATTTTCATTGGCATATCCCTAGCATCATATGATTTTATCAGATGGGAGGTGGTGGAGTGTTCCCGCACTCTGCGCACCGTTCTGATAAGGATCAGCAGATGCGGCTCATCGTTTTAGTTTACACTAAATGGGAGATGGGGGGATGTCCCATAGATATTTTTAGTTTTAATGGAACTGTGTATCTCGCCCGGGAAATGGATAAAAGCAGATAGATAACAGTTTCCATTGTATTGAATAGTAAGTTTTGCTGTCGTTTGACAGGATCAATGGGAGAGGGCAAAATTTTCTATTGTATTTAGTTGAATGACCCTAACATTTCTTTTTGCCCAGAGAGGAATGAAAGGCTTCATTTTATCGTTTTGCTTACAAGCGGTATTGGGTAAAGAGCCAGGGGGCTGGTCTCCAATAACGTTTCTAAGAGTATATTTAGTTGCAATGGACCTAAGTTGTTATTATGCAATGAAGGAGTCATTGATAATATCTGCAATTTGTACTATGAATTCAGTGAAGGTACCCAACTGAGTAGTAGTAGGAGTTTCAAATATTTTTCCATTTATGTATTTTTAGTTGGATGGTTTTCTGGAATAACCATATAGGCTGTTTGCCGTTGGGTTTTTTCCCATGGGAGGTAGTCAGTCTTTGCAGTTATCATGCCTATCATACTGGTGTATTTATAGTAGGTAGGAAATGGTAAGTCAATTGAATTTCTTATTATAGCTGAAGTTGGGCACTTCATATGGTGTTGAAACTTAGTAAGTATTACAGAATTTGTACTGAACCAGAAAAACTATCTTTAGGGCACATGATTAGCATTTTAGTTCTAAGATTTATGATTTTGTGTGTAAGAGCAGGATGAATGGCAAGGAATTACTGAAACTTTTATGGTATTTCATTACCCATATTTATACTATTTTATTCGGATTTCAGCATTGCGAGCAGACGCAGTACTTAGAAAGAAAAGAGAAAGAGTGCAAACGAAGGATCATGTCTAGCAAGAGCGGAGGCGATCCGGGTGGTGGGAAGGCACCACGGGGGAACGAGGGAGACTCGGGTGATTCCTCACCAGAGACCCCAAAGAACTCCCGTGGTAAACTTCTACCACAATCTAGAGGGGCTCCTGACGGTGACAAATGTGCGCCTCAGGAAAACCCTCGTTCCAAAGGGGACAGAGGGGCTCTTGGTGGTGACAATCGTTCACCCCAGGAAAACCCTAGTTCCAGTAGACCGGGGACTAGCGGGGACTCGGGGACTCCAGAAGGTGCACAGAGGTCACCAAAGGAGACCCAGGGACCTCAGAGAAGAAAAAGAGGGATCGAGTCTCACGACAACGGCTCTTCCGACTGGCACTTGGTGTCAGATAAAAAAAAATCAAGGAAAGAGCTGTCGGAGGAGGCTCGAAGGAATAAAAAGAAACGTCGAAAGGCTCAGTATAAGTTAAACAAGGCTCGCAGGTTGGCGGAGCGGGATGGTGCTGGCGAGGGCTGTTCTGAAGAGTCTAGAGGGCCCAGGAACACTACGGGTGGCTCTGAAGTGGCTGGCTCTTATGCTGACACTGTAAAACGTGTATCGCAGGGAGCTGGACCTGAAAGAGCTGCCACCAGTGCTCCAAATAGGGAGTCGGGGCCTTCGGGACAGCCTGAACGCGGAATCACCTGTCCAATTCCGACCTGTGGTTCTGTGCTATTTGGGGAGGGGTTTAGGCGTCATGTTCTGGATGAGCATGTTCACCCACTTTTCGCTGGCCCTGCTCGTGGAGAGTGGAATGAGAGGACATTGCTCTCACAGAGTCTGACGCTGACCCATCTTACGGTGATACTCGGGCTGGGTCGGTGCCTTAAGGATCTAGCGGCATATGTTGAGCACTATCAACTACTGCTGCGGGAACCTGAGGTGACTCGTGCCGATGAGCTGCGGTCATTGCAAGCGTTCAGTCGGTTCATTGGGGAGAAACCTTTGACGAGGTATACATTGTCCCCCTTGAATTCGCTGGCCGCTTTAGCCCACTGGAAAGTGGTGTTAGCGATGATCTGTACGTTCGGCCCGGAAGCCCGTAATCGGTTGGGACGTTCTGCACCTGTTCCAAGACACTCTTCTCAGAGTACTCGGCGGGAGCGGACACCACCGGGTGAACGGCGAAATCCTGAGGAAGGGACAAAGGTGGCGGAAGCTACTAAAACAGTACCTCGTACTGTAGCGTCCTCTACTCAGGGGGTGCGGCCGCCACCGGGCTTCAATGTACCAACTGGAACCGCAAAGGTGAGGGGGGTTCTGAGGTTGGCGCCTGTACAGACGATGACGACGACGGCAACTATGACTGGCACGACGTCGACAACAACATCCGCGCCAATAACCTCGATCCCCGAGACAATCACCAGTAGCACTGCTAGCACAGGGATACCAGGTGAGTCAGATAGACTGAATCCCATGGAGACTTCTGCTGGCGGTGCTGATGCGGATCGTGCTTCGGGTGACGAGGTTGTTGTTCCTCAGGGAATGGCAGAGGGAATGGTTGTTGAGCCATCTGTTGCGGCTTCGACTCTGGTGGAGGAGAAACAGTCTTCTACGGAGAAGAGGTTGCCGGAGGGATTCGACTCCCATTTCCACCTCGACCGCCTAGCTGCCAATGCAAGGAAAGGAACCGCAAAGCTGGATGCTCTTGCGACCCATCTTGAGCGGGAGGAGAAGAAGGAGTTCTCTCTGGTGGGGGCCGTTACATCATTTTGTGACGGTATAGGAACCCTGCCGGGAGAGCCTCTCTGTGACCGACGGGTTGGGGAAGAGGTGCAGAGTAACCAGCGGATCCACATGGCAGTTGGGTATCACCCGAAGGTAGTGGTCAAAGCTGGGTTCTCGGAGAATGACCGGAATCGGCTCAAACGTGCATTGCGTAATGCAGTAGCATGTGGTGAGATTGGTCTGGACTATTCTTCGACATTTGGTACCCTAGAAAACAGGGCAGTACAGAAACAGGCTTTGGCCAGAATACTGTCCGTGGTGCCGAAGGAGCTTCCAGTGGTGTTTCACTGCAGAGAGGGCAACTACGGTGGCATTCCGGCCCGTGAGGACCTGTTTGACATCGTCAGTGGTCATCTCAGAGACTGTCCACAGAAGCGAATTCAGCTTCACAGTTTTCGGGGAACACCAGCGGAGGCCAATAAGTGGCTGAAAAGTTTCCCAGAAACTTACTTTAGCTTTTCTGGCTTGCTTAGGGGTGCATCTGACCAGGAGAAAGAGGCCGTGAGATATATTCCACTAGAGCGGCTTCTCATTGAGACGGATGCGCCCCACTTACCCATCTGTCCACCGGGGTCAAAACCGAAAGCACCGCGAAGCCACCCATATGCACTCATTCGGGTGGCGAAGCTTGTGGCCGAAATCAGAGGCATGAGGTGGGAGGAGGTGATGCAGCAGGCCGCGAGCAACGCGCGCAGGTTTTTCAACCTGTAAAACCCAGTGCAGTGGCGGAGGGGTGTGCAACAAATAGTAAGGCTAATGTTCAAAATTTCGCACATCCAGTATTTGGCTGTTTTTATGAATTGAATTTCCACATTGGATGTGTGTTCAAAATTTAAAATTTCTAATTGTAACAACAACAAAATTGTCAGCAGTTTGAAGATCCATTTAAATTATGAAGTATTAACTGCACAATATTCATTTAAAATCATAAAGAAATTGTATTATGCCTTACTATTAGGGTTGCGTCGGGAGTGGGAGGCAGTTGTAGAGCATTGGGACCTTTCGCCATTTAGCATAGTGTTTTAAATTGTGGGGGCAGTTTTAAATTTTTAATCCCTTGTTTTTGTAACCATTCTTCATACAATCCAGAATGGACAGTAATAAAATAAACTCAGTATCATCAGAAACCCTAAAATATGGTATCCTCACCTCATGTTTTCACTGAAGTAGTAATACACTGTAGTGGAACATGTGTGTCTTTCTTATTTATAAAATGATTTGCATACTGTATTAGTAGAATACAGAATGTGCCAGCAAAAAATTAATCTTTGTGTAACAACTAAGAGCGAGACTATTTGGAATAGTCCCTTGTTGACTATCATGTCATCAAATTACATTATATTTAATATGGTCCACGTTTCAATGCTATCTACAACTCCCCCTGGTGGATGTAAGACTTTCGTTCAGAGCCAAACGGGCAGCGATTGCTGTTACAGTGAACCCGCCTAGTTTCCGTGTGGAATCCAGGAAATGGTTGCTGCAGTAAACTGCCTTGGGTAGTCAGCTGTAAACCCAGAAGGTGGTTGTGGCTTCTAGTGATCTTGGGGTTTTCATTGCTGGAACTGATAAGGGATTGCTGTGACAAGCTGCCTGTAGGCTTTTTAGAAAGATAAGATTCTGTTTTAACATTTTTTATGCCTTGGACATTTGGAGCTATAAAAACATTTCAAGTGTTGAAAATTCTCCTGAGAATAAATTTTACTAATCCTCTTCATTCGCTTTGAAAGTTTTCAGCTTTGGTAATTAAAACTGTGTAAGAAAATCTGTAGTAAAATAAAAAATAAAAACAAGAAATTGAGAAGTACCAATTCAGCCAGAGACGCTAAAAATTAACTCTAAAATGGCCAACGTGTAAAAAATGTGATCCTAATTGAGTGGTGGAGTAAAAGATTGGAGAGTAGTAGTTATTATTATCCTGAGTTGTTCAAATTTAGGTGGGCAGGAATTTGGTTTCTCCAACCAAATCGAGTCACAGTTCAGGTGCAGACTCGCTTGCGGTGCCTGTCTTGCCTACGTGTACATATGCACGCGAAACATCAAATGTGCACGTTAAAGATCCCATTTCCTCCGGGAGGGGCCGAGGAATGGAAAACAGATAAATAGCAGGCACGTAGTAAATAGGGGTGATTTGGGGGTTCCCATGAAGGGTTGGTGGGGAGGAGTAAAGTAATAATTCATTTTTTTTTTTTTAATTTTCCCAGGCTCATCCAACTTGTTATTACCGGTACTGAGTCTTGTCTCCTAGTATCACCGTTTCCCGACTCATTCTTTGTATGAGCTAATCCCAGTCCTATCCGCTGTACCTTTCCTACCACTGATGATGGCAGTATTTATATATCAGTTTCCCAATATAACCCATAGTAATACCCATGTCAGTCCTTTCTTGGTTAAATATGTTATTATCCCGCCCAAGGACCGCTTATCAGTTCCCTTACTAGTATTCCATTCTGGTCGCCCACCCCTGTTTTGCCCCTACACCTGCCCTATGTACAAGTTTCAAAACTTTATGGATGAAACCTGCCTGGCTCAACTACGTATACAACTGGCGAATTTCCGCAACCCTATGCTGCTCTGCTTCAATTAAAACGGGGAGGAGTGTGGTCGGTAACCTACTGACGGAAACTACCGAGGAGACACGAGAGAGAGATCCAAGATGGCGCACACCACCGAAGCGGAGCTGGCCGCCCGCTGGTAGGTTGCGCACCGCTCTCTCACTGTTATAGTCTGTTTGCATGATTAGTTCCTATCGTCGCCCTGGTCTGGTGTGTGCGCTGAGGAGCGATAATAACGTGTGGCCTAGAGTAACCGCAGAACCGAGTAAAACGAGTCTTCCGAGAAGGCAACGGACCGCATAACACTCTTGGAACGACCGCCGCCGATAAACTGTCCTGACCGTAACGTTCGATGAATTACTAACACACCGGCTAAGGAGAAGCGACGATAGAAAGTATGTTTCGTCGTAGAACACTTTTGTGTTAGAATATATACGTGTTTTGGGGTTGAGTATAGGTTTAGTAGTTTTGTATATGTAGGTAGGTGTAGGTTAGGGTTATGCTAGGTCAGGTAGTTTATTGACATGACTGTTTTTAATCGTTGGTTACTTCTGGTAACCTTTCTCTTGGTTTGAGTAACCGCTCTCAGTGATGATTGCTTTCATGTACCATGAATTCTGTATATAGTGTAAATAACTAATGTATTGTAGCTACAAGATCTAACAGGGTGTGAGCAAAAAGTCTGTGCCACGTGCTTGTTTGTTTGTTACCATGGAGTGTTGTACTAGTCAGTTGTGCCAACCACAGACATCGCAAGACACGCACACCGGTAAGGAGACAACCAGTGAACAATTAGACACTTCTAGGTTTTCTTTGGATGCTGAGGTCGGTTAATGTGGAGAGTCAGTGGTAACGGGGATTCAGTAAACGCAACGCGAGTTAGATTAGACACATTCCCTACACATATATCTAGTGGCTTTTTTAATTCGGCGTTTAGCTACCAGCCTTTTCCTAGGAACCATAAACAAGGAACGGACACACTAATAGGACACCCTAACCCTAACTAACTGCTCTAGGTACAAATCACAGCTGCAGTAACCGCAAGTGCTCACAGCGTATTTACATAAAGGCTATTTGTAATATCTACAGGAAGAAGACGAGCGAAAGTAGAGAGAGAGAGAGAGAGAGAGCCCAACCCTAATCCAAGACTCAACATAGAAACTACTGCAGGGGCGCCGGAAGATGTTGGGGGGAGGGGGGGGGGGGGCAGAATCTCAGAGGGAGGAAACGCCAGAACCAGTGAAAGGATGGACGTTGCCCGGAGAAAGTGAAAAGCGGGGGGGGGGGGGGGGGGGGGCGTTCAGATGCTGCACAGACAAAAACCTTTCCTAACCAGTGAGCCAGTGAAAGAAGGACGTTGCCCGAAGAAAGTGAAAAAAGCGGGGGGGGGGGGGGGGGGGGGGGGTGCGTATGGCTAACTCGGGAACCAAGCCAATGATACGTCTTGGCTTGGAGTCCATGCCTCTACAAAACCGGTAGGAAACGGGAAATTTGTGGCGACTCAAAACGATATCCTTTGTAAAACAAAAGAACACCCATTTTTCGTCGCCATGTTTCATTGCGTATTGACAACGTGACACATCCAGCGGTAAACAAAAGCGAAGCAGACGACACAGTCTACGTAGACAGACGTAATGCTCTAAGTCTGCTACGCCAGATACAGCGTCGCCAGCCGAGATCTTACGCGCGGTACACCTTCTGTAGCCATGCTAGAAATCTAGAGCCGGGTAAAATCGTTGTTTGAACCGACACATACAAAAAGAAAAAGAAAAAAAAAGAAATCATCCCACACTGATGTAGTCAGGCAGTGACTGAGATAGTAGTGAGGTACATGTATAATAATACATGTATGAAATGTCGAAAATGCTGGTTCACAATCACAGATGCCATTACTTCTAAAATATGTATGCTGTGTCACAGTTTACGTGGATGCATACTTCAGCCATGTGCCCCAGTGCTTTGGCGTGTGTGATGGGTGCATTTTCTTTCCTTCGGTCTGCATGAACTAATAAAAGCACTCTCACACACACACACACACACACACACACACACACACAGATGCTGAGCCAGAAATTAAAAAGTAAATAAAATGCTACAACACTTTGCTTGCACAACAAACATAATGCATAGTACATGTAGTCATTTTTCCCCCATCTTTATTGTGAAAGATTGATGTCACAATTCATGCATGCACATTTTCCTACAATGGGTATACTTCCACAATTCATTCAGTTATGTTTTGTTCATGACAACAGCCCTGGAAGGTGAAAAAAAATCAAACAGAAACCGCAGCAATAGAACTGCAACTCCTACTGCCTGCACAACTAATATAACTGCCAGATCACAATACAATATGAATCATATGGCTGAACACACACATAGCGGTGGCAACAGACAAATAAGACATGCATTGCTCAGTAATGCTGTTTGTAGTGTCATTTTGTTATACTGTCTCCTACAGGCTGTGTATTTGAAAATATGGAATTAAAATTATCTTCCGTATTCATCCTTCTGGTATATTCTCCTACTGTGTATTCAACAGAGGCACAAGAACCATGTCCCCAGCACATCATACAACTCTTATTAGGCTGACAGGAGCAACTGGTCCTCTTCATCCAAACAGATATTTGTTTTCCTCAGTCTGCTGGTCAAACACTTGAAACAAATACTCTCAATACTATCTGAACATGTTCATCCCCAAAATGCCAATGAACATCGGTCTCCAAACCACTAGCTGTGCAACACTGGTGTGCTTAAAGTGTACTTTGGCGGTTCATTCAGATACACTGTGACATTTTGCTGTACCCAAACAAAGGAACAATCCCACATGCAAACTAAGTAGTCAAAGTTATCCATTCTCTCTAATGACTTCCTTGAATTAATATTTGCATACATACTGCACATTTCAGTCAAGGCTGTTTTGGACAGTAACCCAAATAATCAGCATTGCACACTTCATGTATCAAGAGATCACACATCTATTTTTATAAAGTTCGCTGTAGGCAATGTGCCCGATGAAAGAGGTAAAAGTTGTGAGATATATGAAAGATGACAGTGTGGGATAACATACAGTCCACCTGCACTGCAACACACTGCACTACAACATAACTTTCACATTTCCAAAAGGAAGGCTAGGATCCCTAATTTGTCTGGACATTGATATAAGTTAAACCAAAGCAGCACAGTTCACCAATTTTTTTTCCTTACATGCTTCCACATGTTTTAGGTTAAATACTTTCATGCTGGTGTGCATGTAGGTGTGAAACTCTCCCATGTTGGCCTACAAATACCGTACATGCATTTAGGACTGCCTAAGGTTTATCTCTTTGCCTCAAAATTTCAAAGTCTCTTTGCAGCCTCTTCAATGCCTTTCCTGAGACTGGTTGTTTCTTGTCTTCCCCTGGGTGCTTCAATGGGTGAATGGTCCAAAGGGCGTTCACATGCTGTTCTAGATGTGATAGCAGCAGGCAGTCATACAGTTCCACATGAACCTGAGCACAGAAAATATAAATTGATCACAGCATGGTTGGGAGTGGGGAGTGGTTGGTGGGGGTGGTTGGTGGTGGGGTGGGGGGGGGGGGGGTGTCAGTGCTCCTCGCTAAAAACTAGCAACATGGGGTGGGGGGTTGTTTATACATACAACTGTGTATAATAATAATAATAATAATAATAATAATAATCGCATTAATATAGGCGCTTTATCCCAAATATTTTGGCTCAAAGCGCCGCGAGCTAAACCCAACACGCACGCTCACGTGAATCACACGCATTCTCTCACACACAAGACATAAACGTATTACAATCACGTGGTGCGAAGGGTCAGCTCAGCTATTTAAATTTCGGAATTTAGATATGCATTTATTTTTCAAACTTGGTGGGCTGAACATTTCCAATATCATACACATGTAATATGGTACACAAGAGGCCACACTAATGTCAAACAGGCAGTACTAATACTGTTCATAGTGTTATTTATCAGTCAATGTTTACCTCTGCATTTCTTCTTGTTTGTCTGATGTGTGGCAGTTTTTAAATGACTCTACTGAGAAAACATACAAGCACCCTGACAGATCAGATGTTAGATCAGGTTTAGGAGAAAACATTTACATGTAAACAAAGCCAACACTAACAGAAAATAACAAAGAGCACCAGAACACACCAGACTCAAATGAGACCAAACCTTCCTTGAGACATCAGTGTCACTGTCACCACACTTTCCCATCATCTTGCTCAGCAGCAGCTCTTTCTTACACTGTCGATGTCATTGTCAGCTATTGTTTCACATTCAGGAGGTGACTGATAACCTAAAGTTGGTAAAAGAAAGTTTTGGTCAACACATTACTTGGGATTCTAAATTACCATTAAAACCAAACACGAACAGAACAATTGTTCAGTGGCTCCACAATCCTAATACTATAATTCCTCAAGAATAACTTAACAAAATCAGAACAAAGGTGTGTTGCTGTTTCTTGTAGAACTAGAAGATGCAGATTGGTGAGCTTTGTTTTCATTAGACTACAGTTGTGGTTGAGGTTACATTTGCTGTATGTCCAAATGTGTGTATGGAGACTTTTGTAAGTATTTATTCACAGGAATTTACACTATTTCATAGGTAACTGAAACTCATGGACAAAAGGAGGCTTTGTGAGTTAACAGGGTATTATAAAACAGCCTACATAAGTCATTTTCCTGATAATAATTAGGTATATGGAAGAACTTACTTCAACTTGTGTGTTGGGGCATGGTCCTCATCCTGTAACAGAATGACATCACAATAAACACTGCTTACATCTTTGCATACATCAAATGCAGATCAATACCACTTCAATTCAGGAGAGGGAAAAAATTCTAGTGGATGAGTCTCATGAAAGTTACACTACACATTCACCTACACATTTTCAGCTTGTCTGTCTGATGCATGGCAGTTGTTCTAGATAACTAATGGACAGCAAGTTCCCATTCTGCAGAGAAACAACCAAGTTCAAAGACCACTAACTAAATGACTTACAAGTGCTCAAGCAATAGTAAATAAATGTGTGTAAATGTACACAAATCTAACAGTTACTCTAACAGAAAAAAGCACTGCACCACCCATGAGACATCAGTGTCAGTGAATCCACTTATTCCCATCATCTTCATCCTTGGTCAACAGTTCTCCCCAGTTGTGATGTCATGGTCAGTTTGGGTGCCACTTACTGTGGGTGACTGAGAGCCTAAAGCTGGTAAAAGAAATGATTTTTTAGCTGATTGGTACACATAACAATAACATTGCCTTAGTAACTGATTAATCATAATGTCTTACAAAATTCATACAAACATGTACCAGTTCTTGTACATAAGCACATCATAAAAAAAAAATTCCCACAATTTAAAAACAACAACAACAAACAAAAGACAAAACCCCTTCCGTGCTTCCGTGGTCCAGATCTATAGTTGATTTCTTACCAAAACAACCCACAACAACCCAGCTGAGTCCGACCAGCAGTATCAAGTAGTAGTAGTGCTGAATCTTGACTAATCGACTCTAAAATTTTAATATGTTTTCAATCAGTAGATACCAAATCACCTGAATCTTGACTAATCGACTCTAAATCTGTTTTCAATCAGTAGATACCAAATCACCACCTTTCGGACCCCCTCTCTTTCTGCGCTTATTGTGAAATGGTTCCCGACTGATTCTACATGTTTCTGCGTTTACGCTGAAAAGCTGTTTGCAAAGTACATGTACTAGAAGTCAAGTTTCAGTTGCGTCACTGACTAGTTACACATTACAAGCCGGGAAAGAGCGTTGGAAGTCAGGCGGTACAGCCGTCGATTGCGCCGCCATCAAAAGCGAGGAGAATATTTTGTTCTCGTGTGCTAGTTCTACTTCTGATGTGGTGTATCAGTACGTTTCCTACTTTTTAACCGGAGATAATTAGGCCTGGCCTGGCGTAACAGAAGTTTGCCGATACGGAACAGTTCGCGACGTACCCCGGCTCCGCTTCACAGAAAAGAAGTTTATTATCTACTCATGATTACACTAAACAAAGACAGCAATCTTACAGTCACATACCATATCATTGTAGAAAATGCAGACATTTCTTGTAAACGTCACCGATGCAAATATTCCTCAATTTTCACAAAAAAAACTGCAGCTTGGGAGCGTTGCAAAACTGCCACCATTTTTATTTTGTCTCGGTCGGCCAGACAGGAAAGGGGCGGGGCCTCCGCTGATAGACTCGAAACCAAGGTCAAATCAGCGAAAACGAATTTTAGCATCTAGCCATTTTCAGGGCCACTCGCCATCCGCGAAAAGTAATTTGCCCCCAATATTATGGGGTATGAGCATATAACGGTACCAGTTGCTATGCTCTTGCCACCACAGTTTTCACTCGCCCAGAAACACCTAGTTTGGAACTGTGGCTAAAGGTACGACCTCGACCTCTTAGCCACGTGACTGGGGTTAGCGTATGGCGTGCGATTTGGGCCCAAACAGCGCAGGCAGAATTTGCTCAAGCACTCTAAGAATCGCCCAAGCACTTTTCGCGCTGATTGGCTACTAAAGTGCTCAAGCACTTTAGTGACCAATCAGAGGAAAGACTGCACAGGCAAAAACTGCTTGGGCACTTTGATCGCCGATTGGTTAGTAATTTGCGCAAGCACTATTCCGACCAATCATGATACTTTTACGAAAACTGAGACTGGAATATTAGGAGAACACACTCGGGTTAGCTCACGAATCATTTTCAAGTTATGGCAACTAAATAAATTGTGTCGTCAACCAAGCAGCTCAATGGCCACAAACATGTAATTGGTGCTAACGACCATTCATCAACCTAAGACAAATCCACCCTTCCCTTCTAGTTTGGTAGACCAGCTGTAACTGAACAGCGCTGTGGCCGCGGGGTCACGGTCACGGTCACGCCCAGCCGCTGCGAGGAAAATTCCAGAGCACATTGAGCGTGTACCTGCTCAGTCTGTGCGGGATCCAGATGTAAACAATGCAGCTGACTCAGTGACCGTGTAAATGTGTGTACCGAATGCACGCGAAACTTGTCACGCAGTGTATTTTCGTTTCGAAAGACGTCTCCCGAACGCACACTTTTCAAACGCGGCCTTTGTGCGAACAACCTGCCCAACGCAAGAAAAAAGTCACCAAAACGGAACACAAAATTCATTACAAATATGATTAAATGTCGAGTCCTTGGTTTCTTTGAGCGTCTGTGGATGCTCGCAGCTGTTGTAGGTAAAATAAATATAATCAAGTGCAGCGGACAGTGTAGGTTACACACCGGCCCACGACTGAAAAGTCGGACTATCGCGCCGCGTCAGTCTCGAGCGGTCGTATATGCCCTAAAACTGTCGGTAGGATATTTGGCGGGTGTTGAACCTCAGTGCACGGCTGTCTGCCGTACTTTAAAGTTTATTTAGTATAAAACAGCCGTTTACACCCAGAGATGTTATCAGACATCAAGGATAACGTCTGAGCGTGTTTGTTGTGTATTTGTTTCCTTCTCAACTGGTGACTCTTGAAGTAGTGGGCAGGTTCTTTGTCAAAATGAGTTCGGAAAACGTGTTTCATAGCTACTACCCTCTGTACGTCCGCCGACTGAACTGACGAATTTTGTGTGAGCAAATGGTGCGGCGTGGTCTCAAGCAAAAGTGACGATAAGCAGCCGGCATGCCGTTCACATATTCGCCGGAGATGTGAAGTAGGCTTTCAGTGCTCGCCACACTTCCGGGCCGCTGTCAGTACTCCGGCATTTTATTTCATACACGTGCAAAGGTGTCGGTGTGTGTCGTGAGAGAGGCTTCGTCGTAGCGCGGGTCAGTTTGACCTTTCGAACGCCCGGCCAGACCCGGCGCGCCGGCCGGATAGACTTTATAAGTTACCCCGGCAATCCGTTGCGTTCTAACATATCTTTAGACGAGCAATAAACAAGTTTAGGGATATACAACTTATATCAATGCATACTACAATTTCTCTGAGTAATATTTCTTTTATCAAATGTAGATGAAAATCGACGATGTTTCCAACCGATCAGTTTTCCATTCATAGTTTTGGGTAAGTGCTCAAGCACATTAACTGGCCAATCGGCGATCAAAGTGCCCAAGCAGTTTTGCCTGTGCAATCTTTCCTCTGATTGGTCACTAAAGTGCTTGAGCACATTAGTAGCCAATCGGAGCGAAAAGTGCTTGGGCGATTCTTAGAGTGCTTGAGCAATTTCTGCCTGCGCTGTTTGGGCCTATTTCGCACGCCGTAGGTGCGTTCAGATGCTCAAAATCTTCAAATGCATCTACTACTACATATACAAAACTCGGCAAAGACATACCTGGAGAAAGTAAATCTGACTATAGCCTGAGAACCGTTGAATACAAACAGAGCTTACTTATAATGTAAACTGTACCGTCATTTGGTCAGGTATGATATTGACGGTCTGCTGCACAGGTTTTACCCATGTTTTACTCACCCACACAAGCACTGGTCTACACACACGTTCCACGGCTCACACACACACACACACACACACACACACACACACACACACGCGCGCGCGCGCACTTTGCTACCGTACAAATTAAATCAACAAGTCTTCTGACCGTACGTCAGAATTACAAATGCCTTGAAAATAAAATTAAAAGCGCGAGAACTGGGAAATATTGCATTACACCTTCTTGCCTTATGGGACTTTGGTTTCCCTCCAATTTCAATTTTATAATCAGCCGCCAACCCCCACCCTCTTCACCCCAACCCATCCTCCAGTCCCCCACACACCTGCCACCAGTTTCTCACGATTCAAAACTTGAGCAGAAGATCCAATAGGCGAAGTATTCTTCAGCGGCGCGGAAGGATACACTGCAAGCCCCGCCCACTTTTGCATTGCCTGTGGCTCATATGTACTACAACGAGGAAGAATTTTACACCGCGCCGTGGTGCAGCCACAGAGCGGTCGATAAGCTTAGTCGCCATACTAAACCATTTAGTGGATATTCCAAGCCGTTGGACTGTTAAAACCAGAATAAAACTACACAATATTGTGCGGACGCGTGATATAAACGCACTGTTAATGAAGGAACACTTACCTCGTTCGATGATCGTCAGAAAATCAAGATTTTGTGTTAGAGCTTGAACCTCCGTTACCACCGGCTTACCAGGCCAGCAGATGATTATTGTCCTTCCGGGGCACCAGTGTGCACAGAACGCACTGTGCACTATGAACTCTTTGTGCTACTTTAGCGGACGCTAACATTTTAAACTCCAGCCCTACAACAATGTTTACGCTCTAGCGGGTTTTCAGGGAAGACAGATAAAATCAGAAATCCCACCTCCGAACCAGTTATCCTTATTTGTCTATTGCCCGTGAAACAGTTAGTTAATTATTTAGGGCTTTACGCCACGCAAGCTACAAAGACTATTTCGCGGCGAAGCCCGTGAAACAGCTTCAGTTTTCTTTTTGTTACGGTACACTGTGGTCAGTATAAATACTGGTGTGTGTGTGTGTGTGTGTGTGTGTGTGTGTGTGTGTGTGTGTGTGTGTGTGTGTGAAAGTAAAGTCGCCCGGTCTGCGGATCCATAGGCACTATTTCCGAATTCCGTAGTGTGCTTTATTTTCGGGGGGGGGGGGGGGGGGGATGTTTCCTTACCAGATTCAAACTCAAGTGCAGGCCCGTTTATCGTGCTTGCATACTCACCATATTAAGAGAGAGAGACAATGACAATGACAATGACAATGACACTTTATTTTCCAAGGATAGAAGATTAGGTGCGCAGACCTGTCTTACATCTTGTCCTTGCTACTCTACACACACACACACACACACACACACACACACACACACACGGTTGTTAAACTACTATCAGCTGCTACAGTAATAAGGTGAACTCATAGTCAGTAATATATAAACAAGGCAAAGCACGTTTCAAAATTCAAAAACACACACCACACACTAATACATGTAGTACAAACACATAATTACACAACTCGTAATGAAGAGAAGAAAATAAAGGAAGGAAATAAAAATAAAGGAAAACTGTATGGGGGGAAAAACCCCGTGGGCAGGTGTTATTGAGTTTATGATCGGGACAAAATTAATGGGTAAATAACCGGGCCTTGAAGGTGTTGATGGTTGGAGCTGAAATAATGTGTGCCGGAAGTGAATTCCACATGCAGGCTCCAGAATATGAAAAACTAGACTTAAAAAGATCTATGCGGGGTCTTGCCGTCACCAGATTGTTCCTCGCGGTCTTGTACGGTGTAGTGAAGGTGTTAAAGAGACGCGAAAGGTACGGTGGAGATTTAGAAGAGCGGACTTTCCACATCATCACACCTGTTGTATTTTTCTCCTGCTATGTCGCTCTCTCGGTGCACTCGCAGAGAAGACACGGGATACAACAGGCTGGAACTCCAATACTTTATTAACAGAAGATGCGCAAGAACAAACTCATGAAAGAGGAAGAACCCAGAACGCTGTGCAGTGCTGCTTATATACTAACAGGTCAGATCTAGAACATTCTACAACATACTGGCAAGTACGGAATCTTTCCAGGGTTACGTAATCTACTGACGTTACTGCACTCGCATGTTCTGGAATGGTCTAGAAATTTCCATCGAAATGCAGTGACTTTTCTCGATCTCTACAACACCTCCCTACCAAAATTGTTGTTTCACAACAAACTTCAACAACAAAGTCTGTCTCTGGGTTTTGGTGTTCTTTTGGATCGTCTGGGGTTGTCTGGACCATACTCAGGAACAGGTGGCTTGGTCCTGGGCAGTCGTGGTCTGCTCTGGTTCTGTGTCGGTGGCACATTCTCCAGAATCTCCATCGGATGGTCGATCGGGAGCTCAGAGGCATCTGCTGAATCACCAGGTTCGTTGTCCTCTTCAGAAGCGTAACGTGGACGCAACTGTTCCCAGTGTCGTCTCCAAACTGGGCCACGAGGAACTACCTTGACGTTGAAGCAGCGAGTACCCGTAGACTTCTTGACCACTGCTGGTACCCATCTGGGCTGCTTGGCATGGTGAGGTCCATAGTACAGTGCATATACTGGATCTCCAGCCTTGTACTGTCTGGTCACCTTGGCGACACCTCCAGAGTCTGGAGTCACCTGAGTTTTAGATGCCTCCTTGGATTGCTTGCCCTGAGCTATGTGTGCTGGCGAGGGAAGCAAAGTGTCTATCCTTGTCCGAATCTGTCTGGACATCAAGAGTTCACTCGGAGAGAATCCGCAGGATGTCGGCATTCTCTGGTACTGCATCAAAAACTCTTGAAGTGCTCGCTTCGGGGGCAGAGAAGACTTCCTGAGAGCTTGCTTGAATGTCTGCACCAGCCGTTCTGCAGCTCCATTGGTAGCAGGATGATAGGGCGCTCCTGTCAGGTGTGTGATCCCACGTTCCTTGCACCAGCTCTGGAACTCTTCAGAAACAAAGGTGGTTGCATTGTCGGAGACCAACGTGTTTGGGTATCCGAAGTGAGCGAAGTCTTCTTCCAGCAGGTCTAGAGTAGCTCTAGTGGACGTGGATGACGTTGGGTGGATGCATGGGTACTTTGAGTAAGCATCCGTGATCACCAGCCAGTTGGTGCCCATGAAGTTGATGGCGTGGTCCACGTGAACTCGGCTCCATGGCTTCTCTGGTAACATCCAGGGATGAACTGGCGGTTTGGATGGCTTGTTTTGATGTTCGCCGCAGGAGTCACATCGTCGACTCGTCATCTCTATTGCAGCGTCGATACCGGGCCAGTATACTGCAGTTCTTGCCAACTGCTTCATGCGTTCCATGCCGAAGTGTCCGATGTGCAGAAGATCAAGGATCTTGGGCTGCAGGCTTTGTGGAATCACAACTCTTGTACCATAGATGAGGCATCCGTGGCAGATACTGAGAGAATCAGACAACTTCTGGAACTTTCTGACTTCTTCGTTGATCTCAGCGTGCTTCAGCGGCCACCCTTCGCGCACGTAGCGCATCACTGTAGCTATCACTGGATCTTTGCCTGACTCTTGACGAAGGATGTTGGAGTCGAAGGGTTTGACTTGAAGACTGAGAACTCGGATGGCGCACACCATGTCCGTGTCTTCCCCACTCTCCTCCCTGTCAAAGTCGATGTCGTCTCCTGAAGGCAAGCGACTGAGGGCATCTGCATTGCCGTGATCTGCAGTTTTCCGGTACTCGATCGTGTAGTCGAACTGGTTCAGCCATAGGGCCCACCGAGCTAGTCTGTTAGCTGCAAGAAGTGGTGTCCCTTTCTTTGGTCCGAACAGCGCCGTCAGGGGCTTGTGATCAGTCACCAGTATGAACTGTCGTCCGTACAGATACTGGTAGAATTTCCGCAAACCATAGATGATGGCTAGGGCTTCTTTGTGGATTTGGCTGTAGTTTCTTTCTGCAGCTGTAAGAGTCTTGGACACATTGGCAATTGGGCGCTCGCTTCCATCCGGATAGCGATGAAACAGTACTGCTCCAATTCCAACGTTGGATGCGTCACAAGCCAGCCCCACAGGCTTATCTGGGTCGAAGTGTACAAGGACTTGATCAGAGGAAAGCACATTCATTCAGATGTTCAAAAGCTGCTTGTTCCTCTTCTCCCCACTTCCAGGGATTTGCCTTCTTTGTCAGGCGGTACAGCGGCTCTGCCATAGTAGCCAGGTTTGGGATGAATTTCCCGTAGAATTGTACTGAGCCCAGAAAAGACTTCAAGCTTGAGACATCCGTAGGTGGTGGCATCTTCAAGACTGCCTCGACTTTGGATCCTTTGGAGATTCCTTCAGCCGATAGAGTGTGTCCAAGGTATTCCACACTGGGTTGAGCAAACAGGCATTTTTCACGACGGCATCTGAGTCCTTTGTCGTTCAGACGCGTGAGTAGTCGTTCCAGATTGCTCAGATGATCTTTGGCATCCTTCCCGCTGGTGAGTATGTCATCTTGGAAGACGGCAACTCCAGGCAGATCACTGGTGAGATTTTCCATGATCTCCTGAAAATAACCAGGTGCTGACTTGATTCCGAAAGGTAGTCGTTGTTGCAGAAGTACCCCGCGGTGAGTGCTGAGGGCTAGTCTGCGTTGACTTTCTGGTGCCAGCTTGATCTGGTTGTAGGCATCAGCGAGGTCGATCTTTGTGTAACCGAATCCTCCTCCCAGCTTTTGCATCAGTTCCTCTGGGAGAGGCATTGGGTGACGGTGATCAGCAAGTTGATCGTTGATCCCAACTGAGTAGTCACCACAGATCCGCAGTTTTGGCTTCAGGGCGCCTGTACTGTTTGTCTTACGAATTGGAACCACTGGTGTTCCATAGTCGTTGAACTGGACTGGCTTCCAGACTCCTTTGGCGATGCCTTCTTCGTAGCCTTTCGTCAGGTCATCACGAAGAGCGAACGGAACCGGCCTTGCCTTGTGAAAAACCGGCTTCGCGTCGGACTTGAACTTTATTTCCAGTTCAAAATCCTTCAGACATCCCAATTCTTCTTTGAAGAGATCTGGGAACTTGTCGCAGAGAGTGTGGCAATCCTGCTGAAGAGATGCATAAGCTGTGCTGGAGGTCTTCGGATGCGATTCTTTTGCACCCTCGCTCTTGACTTGACTCTCTATGCTCTTCAGTCCAAGGGCATTGTCCACTGAAATTCCCAGAGCCTGGATCGCGTTTCGTCCAAGTAGGTTGAGATCAGGGATCTTGGTGACGATGTAGGGAATGGAGCTCTGTTTACCAGTCACTGGGTCCTTAGTCTGGCCCATGAAGGTGCCCAACACGGGTAGGTCATGCTTGCTGGCAGACTCGTACCGATGTGTGACGTCATCCAGCTTCGGTTTTCCCAGTTGTTTCCAGACTGGCACAGAAACAAAATTTCCTGTGGTTGCGGTGTCCAGCTCCATCGTGAACTGTTGATCCTGGATTGTGACTGGAACGTCCAACCTAGGAGTATCTTGGGGAACTTCGCCGAGGATGGCTTTGACGAGCTCTGCTTTTGTGATACTTTTCACTGAAGATTTTGCAGACTGTCGTCCCCCTTGTTGCTGTTGATGCAGTTTTTTCCTGCAAACAGCCTCCAAATGTCCTATCTTCTGACAGTAGTTGCATTTGGAGTCTTTGTAGTAGCAGTCTGTTGCTCTATGAGACTTTCCACACCTGTAGCACTTTGCTGAATTGCTGGTCGTGGAGTTAGACTGCTGGTGGTTCTTTGGTTGACCCCCTTTGTTGTTCGCCTTGACTTTGTTGACCGGCCTGGGCTTGGAACCGTAGACAGTTTCCTTGGCCACCTTTGCCGCGTCTTCAGTCTCTATGGCGATCTTGACAGCCTTGGCAAAATCCAACTCGGTATCCTTGACCTTGAAAAGAGCCTTCAAGACAGCTTCGTTGTTGACAGAACATATGAATCTCTGCCTAAGAGCTTCATCTTGTGGATCTTGGATCGAAGGAAAGTCACAGGTAGCCGCGTCTTGACGTATACGGGCTGCCAGCTCCTGGAGTGTTTCGCCTGGCTTCCGTTCCATGTTGCTCCAGAACTTGAAACGTTCTCGCACTATGAACAGTTTTGGGTCAAATTGTTCTTTCATGAACTCGACGATTTGGTCCATCGTCAGATTGTTGATGTTCATTCTTGGATTCTGTTGAGCAGCCAGATTTGCCAGTTGTTTGTAGATAGCCGGAGTCTGATTTGTGAGGAAGACTTGAGCCTTGCGGTCGTCAGGAACGGCGTTGGCGACAAGAAATGTGCAGAACCTTGACCAGTAGTCAGGCCACAGTTCTGAAGTGGAATCAAAGGCAGCGAACGGTGGAATAGCGGCAGTCGAAACAGTAGAAGTGTGAGGACGGGTACTTGCGCTGGAATCCCCAGTCGGCGTCTGAACTTGAATCATCTTCATCAACGCACCCATCTGCTCTCTTTGGACTGCTAATTCTTCTTCATGCTGCTTTGCTTGAATCCTCATCTGTTCCTTTATCTGTTCCTTCTGCTGTTCTAATTGCTCTCTAAGCAACTTTATCAGCTCCGCTGTCTCTGCCATGGTCAGTCGTCAATTTTCGCTGCTGCAACAGTTGAAGGGGTGCAACTTCTGTAGTTGGAGTTTCTTGAGTACTGGAGAGTACTGTCCCTTCGTAGGTAGGTCAATGTCGAATCCTGTCGGCGACGCCAAATATTTCTGTTGTATTTTTCTCCTGCTATGTCGCTCTCTCGGTGCACTCGCAGAGAAGACACGGGATACAACAGGCTGGAACTCCAATACTTTATTAACAGAAGATGCGCAAGAACAAACTCATGAAAGAGGAAGAACCCAGAACGCTGTGCAGTGCTCCTTATATACTAACAGGTCAGATCTAGAACATTCTACAACATACTGGCAAGTACGGAATCTTTCCTGGGTTATGTAATCTACTGACGTTACTGCACTCACATGTTCTGGGATGGTCTAGAAATTTCCATCGAAATGCAGTGACTTTTCGCGATCTCTACAACAACACCCTTATTGAATAGCAAGTGTTTACGGAGGGGCAACAACTGGAGGGACTTAAGTCGGTCGTCAGTGCTCAGAGAGAGAGAAATGAAATGAAATGAAATGAAATGAAATGAAATTTATTCCAGAGGGCCATGCCCCTTTTGGAAGGGGGAGATGCACATGCAACAATAGTTTCCAGACAAACTCACAAAGTACTTGAATACGAACGTTAAACAACGTTTGTAGAACGGCATAATCTATCAAACTATTCAAAGCGTACTCAGACTTTTATCTTTATGAGATGAGACTCTTACAGCTCTAAAGCTTCAAGACTCAGCCGTTGCTCCTAAACATGTCTACATAACTGAACCCTGTACATCAAGATAAAGATTATATCTGCAGACTAGTTGTCATTTTATCTCAGGATAGAGTTGTTTCACGCGACTTAAAGGCATAATACAAAAATAGGCACATATTCTTAATAGTGTCTGTATTTCTAGAAGCGAATAGCATCGCCAATCTGAAAGCATTTGGGTTTGCGTAAAATTTCTTTGCAATGAAGCGTTTTCTTAAGCCATTGAAGAAAGGGCAACATAGAACAAAATGTACTTCATCCTCTACATCATCGCCGCAAAGCTTGCACATTAAGTCCTGTGGTCCATGCCTTTTATACCTATACGAATGTACAGCAATGTCAGAAATACCAAACCGAAACTTGGTCATGATGTACTTGAAATGCCTGTCAGTATCAATACTCAGGTATAAAGGGTCAATGTTTACATCTGTGCAGAACGTTTTGTAGAACTGAAACCTCTCACTCTCACTCACATGCTCGTTCCATTCTTGCCATCTGTTATCTATCAGTCTTTGTTTAAACTCACGCAAAAATTCTTTCTTCCTTCCCACACCTTGCTCCATCCACACAAAGCCAAACCCATGTTTGAACAGGCACATTCTCACATGCGATGCCCAAGTTTGTCTGCCCCGCTCATCCTGGTCTCGAAGCATCAAATAGGCTTTTTTCGGTAACCTTTCATCTGGCATTTGTAAAATCTTGAACCAATAACGAATGGTGTTAAGGGCGAGGGTTATCGTTATTGGGTATCTATTTAGTTCTTTGTACACTAAGTCATTTGGAGTCCTCTGTGCCACCCCCAGTAGCTTCTTCAGAGCAAAAAGATGGACCTTTTCACAGTTCGATGCTGCTTTATCCAGACCCCAGACTTCAGAACCGTACTGCATGATGGGGAATATTTGAGTATCAAAAAGCTTCAAGACAACTTCAGTCGAGTGATTATTATAACTACGTAACCTGTGCATAATATACAACAAAGCTCTTTTTGCTTTACAAGCCAGGTCTCTGCAAGCAGCCTCAAAACTGAGACGTGTTGTGAAGAAGATGCCTAAGTATTTGTAAGCATTGACAACTGGCATTATCTGACTGTCAAACACCCATCTTTCCCTTGCACCTAAGTAACCCCCATTTCTGAAGACAACAATATTGCTTTTGTCAAGGTTTACCTTTAAAGACAAAGAGCGGGCAGAGCTCTGTAGGTTGTTTAACTGGGTTTGTAGACCAATAGGCGTTTCCGAGAGTAAGACCACATCATCTGCCAGAAGCAGAATGAACAGTTCAAGGGCGTCTGACGAAGAAAAGATAACTCCATGCCTGCCCTTTTGTATCACATCTAATGCCAGCTCATTGATAAAGAGGGAACATAGGATCGGACTGCACGCATCCCCTTGTTTCAAACCAGAGGTGCAATTAATGGCCTGAGTAAGCTCAGATCCACAACTAATTCTTGCCTTTACACTCGCGTACATACTTTTAATACATCTGAAGAGTCTCCCTTTTATCCCATTCTTCAACAATACTGGCCAAAGCAGATTCCTATTGATAGTATCGAAACATTTCTGAAAATCGATGAATGCGACATATAGTTTTTTGAAGTTTCTGAGCTGTTTTTGAACACATGCAAGAAGGGTGAAAATATGATCCACAGTGGAATAGCGCCGCTTAAACCCAGCCTGCGTTTCTCCTGTAATATTGTTCTCCTCTACCCAGGCCTGAAGGCGGCTGTTAATAATGGACCCATACACCTTGCTACTGACGTCACATAGACTGATACCCCGGTAGTTACTAGGGTCGTTTACGTCCCCTTTCTTGTGCAGAGGAAGGATGACAGATTCAGTCCAGTTAACAGGGAAGATGCCTTTTTCAAATAACGCATTCAAAAACTTAACAAGAAAAGGTGATGTGAAGTCCTGTGCATACTTTAGTAATTCTCCAATGATTCCGTCTGGTCCACTTGATTTTTTAGGTTTTATTTTTCTCAAAGCAAGGAGAACCTCTTCTTTAGTAATAGGGCGGTTAAATGCTAAATCGTTCTCATCAGACCGGTCATCATCTACGTCTTCATCTATGGGGTTAACGTCTACCTCCAACAGCGCTTTGAAATACTCATACCATTGTTCCACTCCAATTTGATTTCTGACAGATTTTCGTTTTGGAATCAGTTTTATGGACCGTATCCCAGAATTCCCTTTGTTTTTTCACCGCACCCATCAAAGTGTCAACCATCCCTTTGTTATACTCTTTTCTCTTGAGTAACTGTAAGTGTTTGTATTCGTGCCTTGTTTTACAATAAGCCTCCCTGTCTACAGCTTTTAGTGAACGTCGAAATTTCTTAAGCAGTTTTCTGACTAGCTTTCTTTTGTTTTTACATTCAACATCAAACCATACATTCTTCATATTCCTGCCACTCACACATACACGCCTCTTCATGCACTCTGCAGCCGCTTTCAGACAATCATTGAACATGTTAAGAGCATCATTAACATTTTGCCCAATCAAATTGATAGCCTCGTTAAGCTTTATCCGGAGCGAGTCTGACTGCAAGTTAGTCTTGAAAGTATCATGGTGATCTGAACTCCAGACAAACTTATCAACAAAAACTGGTTCATTTTCCGTGCCTTTAACTTTTGCCTGCTCATTGCAGAGCTTAAGCGTCAGTACCACTGGCATGTGATCACTTTCCTCGCGGTCACACACAGATAGCCGACAGTCGTCCCAAACAATTAGCAGCAGATCTCTTGACATGAGAAAATAATCATCTACACTCGCCCCAGAATCATTCAGGAACGTGTAGCGGCCTTCGAGGTCGCCATAACACATTCCATTCATGATACAGAGGTTCAAAGAGGTACACATACTAAGAAGAGATTTGCCAAAACTGTTTATAACAGTGTCTTGAGATTGTCTAAGCACGTCAGACCCGCTTTTGAAAAGCGTATCGAAAGGATTATCCGTCGTGATATCTTGAGCCACATTCGATGTGCGAGCATTTAGATCCCCTGTTATGATAATATGGTAATCATGATCTAGCATTGCATTGTCAATCAGACAGTTTTCTAACAGTGAAATGCCATCACCGTCCAACCCCATGTGTGGATAGTAATTAGAGCCCTCAGGCGGCACATATGCACAGACGAATAATACGTCTTTGTCTAAACCAAACAAACTTTTGTCAAGAACAAACATAAGAAAAAAGCCACTTGAGACAGTAATTTCACGGACAAAGGGTAGTAACTCGTGTCTGATCAAGCACACTACACCGCCCGATGGCCTGCCAGCTGACAGTTTGACACAGGGTTTACAAAACGCATCATACCCTGGTATGGAATTGGCTGTGAAAGTGTCAACGAAGGTTTCAACTAAACAGACGAAATCAAAAGAGGATATAAAGGCAACAAAATCTTTGTCAAGCAGCTTTGTTGACACTCCGTTCACATTCCACTGAAGGAAAGATAACAGTGAGTTTTTGTTTGTATAGGAAGGTAGCTGTCCTCTGCTTTGACCATTTTTATCCTCGTCTTCGCTGCTCTCACTGTCCTCAGACCCCGCCCCAAACAAAGATTCCCCTGCGATGTCACGCAACGCGCTATGAGGGAACCCCGTGATACTAGCGTCTGATTCATCGCCACAAATAGAACCATGCGCCAAGTCATAATCGGGGATTCCCCGTTCCGTGACCCGTGACCTTTGCTTAACACAATGCATTACAGAGGGCACATCGTCATCCCGGTGAAAATTGAGCCCCAAACTTGTGTAAAATTGCGCCTCTAACTCTGTGCATCCTACAGCGCCCTCCAGGCACGTGCCTAGAGAGTGCAGTGACGAGGTGAGCGTTACGCAGTGACCACTGCTTGTGCTTATGACAGGATCTTTTTTTTTTTTTTTTATTATGTTTTTACCATACATTATACATATATATATATATATACACAGAACTAGGTACATTGACACTAATAACAAGTACACATGTGTATACCTCAGTACAGTATGCTTGTCCTTTTCTCAAATACAGCTATATTAGAGCTGCATGTGATGCATTAGAAGAATATATATATATATATATATATATATATAATGTATGTTTTTACACACACACACACACACACACACACACACACACACACACACACACACACGGCTCAGCTCCATCTCCAGTGGTCCACCTGCTGGCTTACACTACAGACACAGGTTCAAATATATATATATATGTAAGTATCAGTATGTAAGGTAAGTGGTTGCATGGTATCACTCCCTGGGAGTGTTGCACTATTCTACACTTTGTTTTTCAATATGTTTCTCTATAAGCAGGTAAGTATACATCTTACAGTTTCCATACATGTAGTTAGTTTACTAAAGCTTGATATGGATACCATGTGAGCCTGAACTTATGTACAAGTCCAGTTATACAATGTCTGTACTTCTCCACCGAATATCTCTCTTTAACCATAGTAGCAAAAACACCAGAGTCTGGAAGGGTCTCCTTTAGCCTACACTTGTAAATATAGAATTTCCCCATCAAGATAAGCAGATCAATAACGCTGTCAGTTTTAAAGTGTTGATCTATACCAAACATAACCAAAAGTTCAGAGAAAATAGGTGGTGTACAATTATCACACTTATCACATAACCACCTCTGCACACTGTTCCAAAATTGTTGAGTATGTCGACATGTCCAAAACAAATGGTTCAGTGTTTCTTCTTCAACACCACAGAAAGTACATTCCTTTGTATCTGCTAGCTTCCGTATGCACAAAAAACGCTTTGTCGGAAGAAGTCTGTGAATTAACCTAATCTGAAACCACCTGAGCTGGGGATCCAGGGTAGTTTTAAAAGGCTTGGTAAAAATGCACGTCCACAATGGGCATGTTGGGTACTGTTTTGACCATTTTGATGTACAGACAGGACTGGCATTACAATGTACGAGGGCAGAATACACAGCTCTCTTTCCACCATACATAATCAGTGACCATACTTTGCTATTGTCATTTGCATCATCAATACTGACATTAATATCTACCTCTAAACGTCTCTGGTATTTTTTGACCGCACTTAATACACCATGGTACACAAGAAAGTTGGTGGACACATTTGTGTAGTGAGCACAGAAGCTGTTATATTCTAAGAATTGCCCCTTATCATCCATCAGATGTTTTACTAAAGTAATACCATTATTCACCCAACTGACAATATTCAGTACCTTCCGGTCTCTGATAATTCTTGAGTTATAGAAAAGGTGTTCAGCCATGAATTCACTTGGTGATTCAGGTTGACACTTGTAACTAAGATTCTTATAATGTTTGGCAACATCGGCCCAAAATTTATTCTTACTTTGCATCATTACTATGTTAGCGTACTCCCCACCATAGACATGCAAGCTTTCTAACTGTGGACAAAAGGAGTACAAAAGCCTTCTAATGGCAGAATCCCCTGAAAAAATGCGACGTAACCATTGTACCTTCATACTTGCCAGGAAGGAATGCACACTAATCATTCTGAGACCTCCCATTTCATAGGGTAAACAAACAATCTTCCTATTTATTTTGGCTATCTTGTTATCCCAGAGAAAAGAGTAGAATACTTTGTTCAATTCATCAATGAACTGTTTGGAAGGATCCGGTATATTCATAAACAAATGTACAATTTTTGAAATGGCAAGAGTTTTTATGACTGTAATTTTTCCTAGCGGCGTTAGCTGCCTTTTTTGACCAGATATTCAGAGTACGCTTAATGTCTGCAAGTTTATCTTGGTAATTAATATCAACTATACAATTTATATCAGTTGAGAACAACACACCAAGCACTCTAAATACCCCCGGATTCCAAACAAAATTAGCATCACGCAGATACCTAACATTCGAGTTTCTCATGGACCCTAACCAGACTACTTGGGTTTTTTCACGATTCATCCTTAATCCTGATATTGAAGCAAAAAACTCAAGGCTGCGAATGCACTCAACGAAAGATTTCTCACTGCCATCGAGAAAGAGTGAGGTGTCATCCGCAAACTGCGAAAGAAGAATTTCAAGATTATTTATGCTAAGACCTTTAATCTCCTCATTTTGACGGATGATTGATGAAAGGATTTCGGCGCAGATCAAGTAAATATACGCCGAGCACGAATCCCCTTGCCGACAACCACGCTCTATTTTGAACCAATTTGAGTATTTACCATTTACAAACACACATGCGGATATGTCACTGTAAAAAGTTTTAACCCATTGTATCATATCAGGGCCGAATTTAAAGTACAGGAGGCATTTTTCAATAAACGACCAGGCGACACTGTCGAAAGCCTTCTCAAAATCCACCAGTAGGAGGAGGCCAGGTATTCTATTAACATGGGTATGAACTAGTACATCATAAACAAGTCTAATATTTTCCCCTATAAATCTGTCCTTTAGGAAGCCTTTCTGGTCACTATGTATTACTGATGGCAGAACCGACTTAAAACGCTCGGCTATGCAGGAGGAAGCTATTTTGTACACAGAATTTAACAGAGTAATCGGTCTCCAGTTCTTCAGATATCTTTTTGGTTTATCGTCCTTAGGTATACAAACAATAATGCCTTGTCTCTGGGTGACAGACATCTGTTTACTATTAAATCCATAGTTGATTGATCTGACAACAAAGTGTCCAATGATGTTCCAAAAGAACTTGAAGAACTCTGCCGTGTACCCATCAGAACCTGGACTTTTGTTATTTTTCATTTTTTTCACAGCTTGAGAAGCTTCCTCAAAAGTAATGGGCCCTTCAATAGAACTGCTGGCATCCTCCCCCAGACATGGAGCTGTTATTATAGAAGACAAGTCTACATCAGTTACCTCTCTTTCTCTAGAGGCATATAGCTGCTTGTAAAAACACTCTGTTTCCTTAATGATACCATCTTGTGTGTGTATAATCTCACCATCACTCCTTTCCAAAATAGACATGGCTTTCTTTGTGAAATTTCTCTTTTCCAAATGACAGAAGTACTTACTAGCTTTTTCTCCATCTTGGATCCATTTGGCACGTGATCTAATGATCATGCCGTCCAATTTTTTTCTTCTCAAATCTATAAGTTCATGTTTTTTTTCTTCTAATAAGCTGACATTGCTTTCAGAAACATTTTGTTCCAAGTGGCTTATTTCTCTTTCTAATTCCTTCTCTTTCTTACACTCTTCCTTCTTTTTAAAACTGGAGTAAGAAATGGTACGACCCCTGAGTTCTAATAAAACCGCCTCTAGAAACAGCTGATCACTAATAGTAAACTGAATTTCATCATCTTTAATCCCACTAATACTATCCAGGTTGTACACACAACAACAATACTGTTTCTTTAACTCAAGTAAAATGTTGTTTACTAGTTCAACATACTGTATATCTTTCAATAAAGAATTGTTAAATTTCCAATAACTCCTTGATCTTTGTTGTGCCTCATGTCCCAATCGCACAGATACCAAAGAATGATCTGTCCTGTATCCAGTTTCTATACTTGCACTACCAATATCAGAAAGGAGGTTTTCTGACACCAGAAAGAAGTCTAGTCTACTGCGTTGCACAGCATTAAACCGTCTCCATGTGTACTGACGCTTTCGCGGATTGAGTTCCCTCCACACATCGACTAACTCATACTCGCTTACTATGTTTTGAATTGTATTCATTGTCCTGGGGCGATTAATGTTTCTATATTGGTAAGTATCCATGTGAGCATCCATAACTACATTCCAATCCCCACCAATCATCACATCAGCATTGTCTAAAGCATCAATTTCCCTTGCAATATTCAGGAAAAAATCAGGAGAATCAGTGTCACTAGGACCATACAAGTTAATCAGTGACATGTGTTTTCCTTCCCACTCAATACTAATAGCAATGTAGGCACCGTTTTTACCCTTAACAACATTGTGAAGCTTATATTCAAAATTATTCTTAAACAGTATAGCCACACCTTTTGAGTTTGAGCTGTCGCCATTGACAATGCAGTCATACCCCCATAGTGACCTGATAAAGTTTTCATCATTTGTTAACCAGTGAGTTTCTTGTAAGAAGTAAATGTTGGCATTCTGTTGCCTGAGAAAGTTTAGAACATCTTTTCTCTTCTTGTGTTGTCCAAGGCCATTACAGTTGAGAGTACAGATCTTTAAAGAATTAGTTGACGGGGTCATGTATCAACATAAAAAAAAGCAATGAGAGACTGACATAGTCTCATCCCATATCAAGCATAAATCCATGTACATGTACAACCTGTGCGTGTGACGGCTACAGCTGTGCACGTATAGTACACATGTATAGTAACTACGATCATCGTGACAGTAATGACAGCTGAAGAAGACACAACATGTGCTGGTCAACATACACAGACAAAAATACAATCCAAAGCAGGCACACAACATAGCGTGATAGAGAGCATGAACCAAGAAAAACAACACAAAACAAGAACTGAAAAAAAAAAAGGTAATCAATAGGTAAGCATACCGCTCATCCAGGGTCTGTATACTGGTAAGTCCGAGTCCAGCAAAAGCGAAACGTACGTCCAAACACACTCATAGAACTTTCACATTCGAGTCGAGTATCCATGCATGCTCGACAATGCATCGTCACACCTCGATACGTAGGGACATATCGGCAGACGCCTTGATACGCTACACTAGTGTTTTTATTTTTGATATGTATCTAACCTTCAGCTTTGTGCCACTGAATGGCTAAGGCTTGAAATAATTGAAACAAACTTGCACAAAAAAGTCTGCACGCTTTTCGCCAGCGGAAGTAGTCGCCAGCATGGCGAACAGGGTTGCGCCCCTTTCGGCTAATCAGCTGGTGAGGTCAAGGACGTATCCTATATCAACAAACCGACCACGAGCGCGCTTGACACTGCGATTCGCGACAAGCGACAGACCAGCGCGTGGGCAATGGTTGCAAATTATAAAGTCAAAAACTACTATAAAAACAAGAGAGGATAACCGATACAACACAAAAAACAGTTATCATGAAAAGACGAAATGCCTTTCACAAGAAAAATCAAACTGACAAAAAAAAGAGAGGATAACCTATACAAACAGAAAACAAAGTTATCCTGAACAGACGAGATGCCTTTCACAGGAAAAATCAAAATGACGATAAAGAGAGGATAACCGATACAAAACAGAAAACAGTTATCATGATCCGAAAAAAGAAGTCGAAATACCTTTCACAAGAAAAATCACATATGCGTGGAATACTCATTCTCATCACCGCTCTCTGAGCTTACTTGACTCATGGAGTGCGCTCTGGAGCGACCAGCACTCTGACCGGCCTGACTGTGAACGTCCCCTTCTCCCTGCCTATTCTGCACCTGTCGCCGATTCCCACCTCCCACAGCAGTTCGCACTGGTGCCTCTACCAGTTTCTGGAAATCCCCCTGGGATTTAACTTCTTCACCTCTCTGGTTCCCCTCAATCTTTACATATATTTTGCCATTCTTGGACCAGGCCTGATCAACACATGGATGGTCTTTGCACTTTTTCAGCAACTGGTATCGGGCCGTGGTCAGGTCCTCGGCGATGACAACACCACTGTTTTTGAGTTTTCGTCGGCTGACAAACACATCATGCAGCACTCGCCTCGACACGAACCGGACGATGATGGCGCGTGGAGAGAGCCCCGCCAATCCCTGGCCTCTTCGGTCCCGTCGCCGTTGCCGACCCCGTGCCGGCCCCACTCTGTGTACCGCCTCCAGGTCCGAAGCTTGGATGTGTCTCAGGGACAGCTTGTCGTGCAACAGTTTTAACACCTTTGACAGGATCTTCACTTTCACGTGGAGTTAAATTGTCAGAACTACGGAAAAATGTGTCAAAACAGGCAGAGAACGAAACCGGTGACGATCCAAGGTGGTTCCCGCTAGTAGACTGGTGGCTGGGCTGGCCGCACCGTTATTGGTCAGCACGTCGCCCGGCATCCCTGATGCCCGTGCGGTCGTCATTCAGCACGTACTTGCGACCGTCAATGAGGAGGTGGTCGAACACCATGACTGCTCGCTTCTGAGACTGCTTGGCCTCCTTCAAGAACGGACTAAGAGCCTTGCGGATGGAACGTACACGGGGAGAAAAGTCTTCACCAACAGACAATTTGCTACCCTGCAGCTTTTTCTTGGCTCCCAGGATTGTCATCTTCTCCTTAAAGAACGTACACCTGGCTATGATAGGAGAGTCCGCACGGCCACCCAGCCTATGCACTCTGTCAAAGGAGACAGGTTCTTCCAATTCAAGCTTGTCTGTGAGAAAATCCTGAACAGCCTTCTCACACTCTTCATTGGTTTCATTTTCAGGTCTAGAAATGCCGTAGAAGAGAAGATTGTTACGCCTGGAACGATTCTCTAGGTCATCAACCTTACTGTCCATCTCGTGCAGGCGATCTCTTAGGTCCAGGTTCTCTTGCAGGAGTTGCTCATTTCTCGCCTTCAGGTTCAACACCTCCTCCTTCAAGTCATTCATATCAGATTTCAGAGTTGTACAAGTATCATTTACCTCACTTCGTAGACTGTCCAATTTGGAGTCAATGCTTATCTCCATGCTGCCCAGTTTTGCCATCACATCACCTAGAGAAGGTTCACCTGTCTCGCTGTTCTTTCTTTCAGTCGTCAGCCTGGTCTGGATGGTCTTTTCCACTGACTTTGGTGGTCCAGGGTTCAACTCTACGTCACCTGACATTTGCAGCAATTGGGCGAGGAGCAAACCCAACATGACACCGGTTACAGGACTGCTCAACTGCACCGTCCTTCGAGGAAGTTTGGACTTTGCCCTTTCTACTCGTTTGCCCATGAAGGTCACAAATACTGTCACAAAATGACCACAACTCTGGCGAAAATTGAGTGGTACGGCCGGCATGGTGTCTTAGGAAGTCCTCTGCCAAGTCTCAAAGCACAAAACCGCTTCTTGCTGTAGAAAATCACCAATTTGTGACAGAGATCCGACATCAACATATGGACAATTGGGCGTGTTGCACGTGCCCCCCCCCCCCCCCCCCAGAGAGAGAGAGAGAGAGAGAGAGGGGGAGATCGTTTACTTGACTGCCCTTGTGTTTTCTTCCGTCCGCATCCGCGAATATGTTTCTTCACAATCTGAATCAATGTTGTGATGCGCAGTAAGGAAGAATTTATTGTATGAACTAAGACCGGGTTTTTGTTTCAGTCTTCCATATGTGGTGCGGTGTATAATGTATTGCTAGGTTGTGCGCTGAAAAGTGGTAAACCGGCGTCAAAGAGATGGAGAAGTTACTAGCAGTCTGTGGCTTTTTTCTGTTGTTAGTGTGTCTTCCATCTTTTTTGTGTCAGCAGCAAACACCATGTAAGTGCCGTTTCATCTCCCTCTCTCTGTCTCTCTCTCTCTCTCGCGCGCGCGTCCAACTGGTACGAACGTAACTCGATGGTACTCAGCCCGTCCAAAACTGTGTGCATGATCATAACTACGAGACAAACGTCAGCTCAACCCACGTGCACTCAGTTTGTCTCTTCATAACCAGGCCATTGTTCAAGTCAATGGACACCGTTTACTGGGGGTAATCGTTGACAGCCAGGTGAAAGGGCACGCCAACATAAACAAAGTTTGCAAAAAAAAAAAAAAAAAGTATCAAGCAATTTAGTCCTACTGTCAAGGCTGAGACATTTCACTGAAACAGACATTCGGAAGTTATTTTGTTCGGCCCACATCAAAACTCATATTGACTACGCCTCTACCATATGGGATGAAAGCAGTGACGTACACCTAAAAAGACTATAAAAAAAAAACCTGATCCTGACCCTTCCTTATCCACTGACCAGAAACTCCGGATTCTAGAGATACTCCCTCTTTCAAAGCAACTTCTTTTTAATAAAGGCGTTTTTATGTGTAAAATCCTAAACAGTGATCTCTTTACTACTTCAGACTCCCATTACCCAAACTCCAGGCTACGCCTCATTACCCCACGTCCAAGGATAGATATATTTAAAACAGTCTTATCATTCTCGGGTGCTACTCTTTGGAACAGTTTGCCCACTCCGAGTACAACCAGTGGTTCGCTCTCATCGTTTAAAAAGGATTTCTTTAATTTTTTGGTGTCCTAGATCATGAGCTGCTCATTGTCATTGCTATGGCTATCTCACTGCTTTTCACCTGCACATGCATCACTAACTTTTACTTAGTCCTAAGTACCCACATTCACCTTTTATCAATACGAATCACGTTCTCTGATATGTATATGTGTACAAATTACTCTTCTTCATTTTCACCCACTTTTATAGAAATCTTTACATTATTTCTGTTTACGATTATGTTCTGCATAGATGCGTGCGAATAATACATGTGTGTGTGTGTGTGTGTGTGTGTGTGTGTGTGTGTGTGTGAGTGTGTGTGTGTGTGTGTGTGCTCTGTCCTTGCTTAGTATTTTTTTTACAGTAGAATTAGCTCATGTAGTGTAGTGTTGCAAGTTTTCAAATTGGTATGAATATGCCTGTAACTTCTAACGTTGTAAAATAAAGGTTCTTGTAGATGTTCTTGTTTCTCTGTCTCTGTCTCTCTCTCACACACACATACACACACACCCCATCATTCACACACACACACACACACACACACTCTTTCTCTTTGCCTCTCGGTCCGGCTACTTAAGCACATGTTGAACCATAACCACCAGGCCGAATAAACCCTAACTATATATCCCATAATGCATCCTTCTCTCTCTCTCTCTCTCTGCGCGGGGAGGGGTGACAGGGCTCCCCCGTCTGATGACGTAGAAGAAGAAGAGCCTGATTTAGACCAGCCCACCACTAAAGTTGAAGTGAGAACAGCCTTACGAAAGCTGAAGGCGGGGAAAGCAGCGGGCTTAGATTCGGTGTTGGCAGAATATTTGAAACAAGCAGGAGACACAATCGTACCATTCCTAACTAAGTCTTTAATAATCTGTTTGAAAACCAGTACTTTCCCACAGGGGCAGGTCGATAATAGTGCCCATATACAAGAAAGGGGATGCGGATAACCCGGCAAATTACAGAGGTGTCTCGCTCTTGAGCATTATTAGCAAGGTGTTTAGTACTGTTTACTAGCATAGAGAATAGGAGGGTGTACAAGTGGGCCGAAAGGGAAGGGAAATTGACCGAAGAACAAGCAGGCTTTAGGAAAGGGTATTCCACCGTCGACCATTTGTTTACGCTAATTCCGATCATTCAGAGATGTTTCTCCCGAAATCAGAAGCTGTATGTAGCCCTGATCGATTACCGCCGTGCTTACGATTCGGTCGACCGAAACATGTTGTGGGTGGTGCTGAATAAGATAAAAATGTCCTCGAAAATGGTCCGGATGTTAAAAGCTATGTACGCCTCAGTACAAGCGTGTGTTAGGGCTGGGTTTGAGTATTCAGATTTTTTCGATTGCCTGCTTGGGGTACGTCGGGGGTGTTTAGCGAGTCCCTTAATTTTCTCCCTGCTAATTAACGAAGTGACATGTTAGGTGAATAAGAATGGCCGACATGGCCGGTATACAACTCATTGCGGGTCTCCAGGAGATATTCTCCTTGTTATTTGCGGATGACGTAGCACTTCTCTCCTCGAGTCCCACTGGGCTGCAAAATCAAACATACAGCAATCATCAGAAAAACTTGGCCTAGAAGTCAGTCTGGAGAAGACAAAAAATATGATTTTTAGGAAAGGAGGGCATTTATCTGCAAACGAGAAGTGGTATATCGGGGAAACCGAAATCGAAGTTGTCAATAGCTATAAGTATTTAGGCTTCACACTGACTGCAAAGCTGTCGCGTAGAAGTACCCTGTCAGAGATAGCCTGAAATGGGAAAGTGAGAGTAACACAACTTTTAAAGATCTAAGCTCCCAACAAAAAGGTTTCCGAAGTGTGAAAAAAATTTACAGAGTCGACCGTGCAAGCACAATCAACTCTGTCACAGTTGCAGAGTTCACACAGTGCCCAAACAGCGACAAAACCGTGCCGAGAAACTAGCCCCACTTCCTGCCGGGCTCCGTCCACGCTACTGTGCATATCCCCGTGCAACCCGGCTCATAATGTGACCAGTACTGACCAGTGACCACGCCGCGGATACGTCAGTTTAGACGTACACGTATAAGTACACGTATTTGAAAGCAATTTTGTTTCTTGCGTAAACATTTCAGCTCCAGCTTGCAGGACCAAAAGTAAATCCGCAAGTTGGAGATGTTGCCGATAAAACGCGCTTGGCAAATCCGAGTGCCCGCGTGCTCTTCATTTCTCACACATCTCGTCAAATGCCCCCCCCCCCCCCCCCCCAAAAAAAAAAGCCTCGTTGTACATTATCAGCACAGTTCGGGCGATTAAGTGTTCGTTCAAGCTACATAAAATGTCAGACTCTAGATTACCAAAGCAAGCCTGACAGATGCAGCTTAGATCTCTGACAAGAAACTAATGGGCAAATCATATCAAAGAAACATTGTGTAAGCATGGATTTGGGTATGTCTGGGAGAATGGGGGCGTAGCAAACGAGAAGATGTTTCGTATTGAGTTCCGACAGAGATTGAAGGATTTTTTTTCCAGACTGGGAAGACAAGGTACAGCCAAGTAAGAGATTTTCCACTTACAGACAGTTCGAAACAATATTGAAGCCGGGTGAGTGAGTGAGTTTTTAGGGCTTAAAGCCGCGCAAGCCACAAAGACTAATTCGCGGCTGAGTGTGCCTGCAGTACATGAAAAAAAAACAAAAATGTAACGTTGGACAAAGGATGCAAACTGGTCTACGGGGCAATATAAACCTAGGACATGCAGGAGACGCTGCACCTTCATGCTAATTTCTCGAACTCCCGGTTACAAAAAAGCGTAGAAAACAAACAATTACAACTGGGTAAAACAAAGATAAATGCTAAGTGCATATACAGCAATATTGGAGCCGGAAACGTACTTGTCTGTTCTGAACAGAACTATTAAGAAATTTAGAGTCTGCCTCATTCGTTTTAGACTTGGGATAGTGGATATAAATATAAATAACAGATACAAGAACTCTCATGTCAAGAGGTGCCCTTTCCGCCCAGGCGAAATAGAGAATGAAAACCACTTTCTATTCCATTGTGATGTGTACAGTGAACTTCGACTGAAGTATCTCGGAACGGTTATGAATGGCAGAAACGGTCCATTTGTACTGAGCAACATACTGGTATTGACAAATGCTGAAATGCTATGTTTATATTTTATGCCCTTCGTTTTCGTGAAAACAGGCTAAGTAATGACAAGATGGCCACTGACCAGCGCAATATGTTGTTTCCATTTAATCACCTGCTGTCGTCACGGTCGTTCTTTTGTAATGCCATGTATTCGGGAGGACACACACACACACACACACACACACACACATACACACACACACACACACACACACACTACACTCTCTCTCTCTCTCTCTCTCTGAATGGAAACAACTGACCGGGCTTGTCAGACCAATCTTGGTTTTGGAAGAGAGACGTCAAGTTGTTTTCTTTGAAATCTATGACTTTTTCCTGATTGGGATGACGCATAATACATTTGACGTAATAACTTTGACTCGGATACAATTCTTGCAATGAAAGCAGCCCCATGAAAATTGAAGTGTTGCTGCTGCGCAGTGTAAAGATCGAATTTATACCGGCTCAATGTGTTTAACAGACAAGTCTGCGCGGCGAACGTTTTTTCACTATGTGTTATGTCTGCTGCGCGCGCGCGCACACAGACACACACAGACATACGCGCGCGCGCACGCACGCACGCACGCACGCACGCACGCAGACTTGCGCGAGCCGCGTTTGTGCATGTGCTCCATTGAGACCTATGTGGTGTTCTCTCATTCTACTATGCTATTGAGTGAGAGTCAGTGGGAAAAACAAAGCTCACTACATCAATGAAACTCCCGCTTTCCCCGTCTACAAATAGAGAACTTCCGAAAAGTGACGACACACCCCCACGTCAATCAAACATGACGTCGGCAAACTGACGCTGATACAGTTTTGCGTCAGTGCGCGTGTGCCTTTTCTGCGATGTTTGTGAGGCGTGTGGCTTGTGTAAAGGAAATGTGCTGTGAGTACAAATTTTCGAGTAAACTGACGACAACGGCTGCGGTGAATTTTTCTAATTTTTTTGTATATTTTTTATGGCACCCCAGGCTCATTATCTATGTATAGTAGGAGCGATTTTGAGATCTAAAGTGTGTTCACCAGCACTTTCATCAGGTACGGCTTACGCCAAAAGTATAAAAGCGACAACCTCCAAAATTCACTCAGTTGAGAGTCCGTATTCATGCTATCTATGTCCAAAAAATGGAGTGGTTTAGGTAAATATTACACCTTTAAACGCCAGAAAGCCACTTTTTTTTGAAAAGGGCGATAACTCGTAAATCATGTGTGCAATCGTACCTGGATCGGGCCTTCTATTCAACAATCTTGATTCATTTAGAAACCCCAAATTTGAAATCGATCGGTTCAGTATTTTCGGAGAAATAGGCATCTGAACTGGGTTCACATACAATGTCAACTCAGGCTCGGTTTACATGAAAACTATAAGAGCGACCATTTTCTAGTAGTAAATCAGTTCAGAGTCCGTATTCAAGCTATCTACTGCCAAAAAAATGAGTGATTTAAATAAATATTACGCCTGTAAACGAAAGACAACCAACTTGTCTCAAAAGGGCGATAACTCCCAAATCACTTAAGCAATCACCACACGCTTGAATCGTCTAATGTAACATTTTGATAAATTTGGATACCCCAAATTTGAAGCCATTCGGATGAGTATCTTCGAAGAAACGGGCCCGGACACAATTCACACACACACACACACACACACATCCACACAGACGGCACTCAGTGAGGAGGAGAAGCGCGTTCGGAACAGCATACATGCCAGCATCGATGACGCAGGTTTTTTTACGTCATTGTCAGAGTTACACTTGCATAATCGTCTCTGCGGGAGATCGGCAGTGACGTGCGTTTGTACCACAGATGCTTGCCTATGAACGTGGAAATTTTAGCCCATCCTATTATGTTGTTTCCATTACTAAAAATGGAGCAGGATGTAACCATCCAGGAGATTCTCAGGGGCCGGCAGGCCATCTTAGGGTGGTATTTCCTCTTAGGGTATTAACCCTTTCATCGCAGTGCGTCCGTGCGCATTGCACACTCTGTGTGTGTGTGTGCGCGCGCGCGCGCGCGTGTGTGTGTGTGTGTGTGTGTGTGTGTGTGTGTGTGATTTCATTACTCTGAACAGTCCTATGTCTAATCTGTTGTTTATATCTTTTACTTCCCCCAAAACCAGTGTCTTGAGCCTTGAGAGTCTCCGCGCAGGGAGTGAGTTGTGCTCACGATTCTGGTCAGACAACAAACTGTGAACGGGTGTGATAATTACCATATTTAAAACAAAAAACAAAAAACAAACTATTCTGGAACCAGAAGCGTAGAGACAGTGGAAAGATGCATACGGGCACATTAGACCAGCAGGCATTTGGTGGTGTGTTTATTTCTTGTGTCACTTGTGTCACTGGCCGGATTATTGTTGTTGCTGAGTGGTGTCGAACTCAACCCGGGACCCGGCGAGGAACACGGGAGCAGAGAGCGCGTAGAAACAACCTTCGCTTTTTCAACCTCTCTGAGACGGGGAAAAACAGCCACACAGCGTGTGCTGAGCAGGTTTTAGAACGAGAAGTGTGTTCCCGCAGATGTCTGCACTGGTCAGACAAGATGGCCATCCTAAACACCGGGAGACAGACACTGTGACAGAATGGTGAGAGTGTTGCAGGGCATTTGCAGGATTACAGAATGGTAGTGAGCGCCTGGAACTCTACGCTTCTTTTTAAAAATTGGCTACAGCCAGCGCGTTATGTTGATCTGCAGCAGCTGAGATGTTTCCGGAAGGCGTTATGTTAATTCAGATTTGGCAGTTATCCCATTCCTGTTCACAAGTTCAGATGCAGAAGAGATGTAACCCCGCGACGATTGGCGTGTCCCACTGGTAGGACTGAAATAGAGGACGAGACTTAGATTAGGGATAATTGTCCACTTCTACAGGTAGTAAGCCCATTAAACGAAACTGGTGTTAAAAGCAGACAGGCTATGATGATGCAGTTATGGCAGATCTCCAGATACTTGAATAGAGTATATTTACAAAATGGCGTACAGGTATGTAGACGTGACAAATATGTTACGTCTTCGTAATCATTGGCTGCTCTTCAATTTCCAGGTGCGACCTTTGAGTTCCCTTCACTCAACTCTTCACACACCGTAACTGCTGAAGAAAATAACACTATCAATATACCTTTCAAACTGTCACACGTCAGCTGTAAAAATCTCACAAAATTCAAAATCGCAATCAATGATGATAGACTGGAGGAGATATGTAGAATCCGTCAACTGAGAAATAACACCGTCATTCAGGGAAACGTTTGTAGTTCTACTGGCGACGGATCGTACCAGCTGATGAAGACAGTGAGTAGAGAAGACAGCGGGAATTGGACATGGTCAACTGACAACAAAGTTATTGCTGAAGATGTGACAGTTACAGTAAATGTTACATGTAAGTACAACGGAAGTGACAGGACTTCTAATTTTGATACTTTCTCGCATGGTAATTTTGTCAGGTATTATTTACTTACCATCGTCGGTCAATTCTGCACCCCCCCCCCCCCCCCCCGTTTGATCGATGTGTACATTTATTTTCATTGGCCATCAATCAACAGATCTCATCAGGCATAATCATGTCGCAGGTTTAAATACACATATCGAGGGATACAAATAGAAAACTGTGGCCATGATATAAATCATACATGGAAACAACATGATGCCCTTGGATATTTTGGCTCAGTATAATGCCTTCCTCTGAATTACAAGTAGAAAGCCGTTCTAAAAAAATTACTCGTACAACAGACGAAGTTAGCCAACCTCTTCCAAACCATGATCCTTTTTCGTCACCACTTCAGGATATACAATATAAGTTCAGTTTCGACATTGCTAATATCAAGACACATAACGCGAGTTATACTTATCATGTTTATATTCAGATCCTGTGCGAGTCACAAAGTTCAGTCTTACCTCGCGTGGATCTGAACTACAAGGAGCAGCCAATCAAGGCGACAATATCACTGTCCACTGTGACTATGAAGAAGGCAACCCGTCTCTTCTGCCGACCATCGTTAACAGACATGGCGTCATGCTACCAACACACAAGGACAACCACGGGACGAGGATGACGTACCCGTTGTATGTCACTTGTGACGATGCTGGAGAGTTACGTTGTGAGGTGCCCGGGGCTTCAGTGAACAAAACAGCAACACTCCTGGTCAGATGTAAGAATAGGCTTTCGACGTGTATCGCTTGCCTTACAAATACTAAAGAGAACTGATCATTTTTAAAGACTTTTGCTGCTGTTGTTTTGGGGTTTTCATATAATAGCATGCAGTAATCACTTCTCTTCTCTTCTCTCTCTCTCTTACTTATCATTTCAGGTCCACCAAAATTTGTCACTGGACAGAACCAGACTGTCAGCGTTGATAATGATAAAGCAGTCATCACTTTTGACATCCGCACACATACAGACAGGATGACAAGGTGCAATCTGACACATTCCGCAGAAACCGAGAAGAAAATAGACTGTGTTGGGTAAGCTTTGTTTTTCTTGTCTCTCACACTTTTGACTTACAACATGCTTGCAGAATACTAGTTTCATTTCAATGATTGACCAAACAAGAAATATTTGTAAAAGCTCTGTTTTCTTTTCCTTTTACAGAGAGGAATATGAGACATGCAAACTTTCTTTTGCTTTTTGTTTGTCTTTATATCATTCCTACTTTCTGTCAAAGCTCTATCAACATTACCGGTACCCCACCTGACCTGGTGCTGACTGTCCCGCTGGACAATGTGACGAAACAGGACGAGGGACTGTGGCAACTCAGTGTTACCAATGACGTCGGGAATGGCAATGCCAAGTTTTGGCTCGAATCAAGTACGTAGTATATATCATAAATACATTTTTATTTTCTTTGACTGGCATCTGGTATCCCACCTGATATGGTAATAATCACTTGTCCGGCCGGTCATTGTAACGTCACTAAACAGGGGACGGTGGACAATTAATATAACCAATGACATTGGAGCGGAAAAGGCAGACTTTTGGATTCAATGCATAGTATTTTTTTTATTGCTGTTTTCATTTGTAGATGATTTCTTCCCCCATGCGATGTATTGTGATGTTTCAAATAAACTGAACCTTCCTAGAGAACAAATTTTTAACAGGGAATATTTACAGTACTCCTCGCTTAAGGTGACCCCTCACGGGACCAAACACATTTTTGATCTTATCCGAGGGGCACGCTAAACAGTCCTCTGATAAGATCAACTACCAGTAAAAAACTTGATCTTATCCGAGGAGCTCAATATTTGGCGATTATGTCATTTTTTTACATTTTAGACCGAAAGACTTTCCGCCAAAATATGTAATTCTACACACACACACACACACACACACACACACACACACACACACACACACACACACAAGCACAAACGAACGCAAATGCATATACTGACCCCCCCCCCCCCCCTTTTTATTTTTTTTCCGAACCCTGTGGATGCCCCCCCCCCCCCCCCCCAGACGCTGTGTCAAGCCCCCTCCAAACATCTTGCCCCTGTTACATGGTTGAGGGATGGTTGCACTGATGTTTCGTGAACTGCAAAAGTACTTCAACTTGCCTTCCGACTAAGCCTAGAAATTAACCAGGTCTCTCGCTCTCCCTCCCCCCCTCCCTCCCTCTCTAACAACATAAGTATCACCACCACCACCATCATATCGCCACATTGCTCCCTGCATTGCAGCTTTTATCTCTTTCACAAAGATTGTACCAATTCAGTTCTAGATCTAAAAGGACCCTGAACGAAATAAGAAATCTTTTGTAAGTATACTCATCTGCGGTAAACTATCTTTATCGTCAGTTCATCAAAAACAAGCCCCCCCCCCCCCCCCTTTCAGTTTCCATTTTCATTCTTTGGGTATCATCTCATGGAATAAAAATGAAATAAAAATTCGTCTGTTTCGTCTTCACCTCGCAGTGCAAATCCGGGTGTTGTTTCCAAGGGAAGCCACTCTCATCACATGGATTTCATCTTAAGCGGTAGTCTTCTCCATTTGGGAACCAAAACGGGGGTGACGTAATCCGAGGTTTGCCCTTATCCGAGGTGACGCTAAGCGAGGAATTCTAAATGGTACAAAGAAGGCTTTTGGCCGGGACCAACAACCTGATTGATCTTATCAGAGGTGTGACCTTAAACGGTAGTGACATTAAGCGAGGAGTACTGTATTTCTTCTCGTGGACCTTTCTGGTATTTCTGCGGGAGTTTCCGTGTTTGACACTTTTTACTTCCCAAAATTGAAACCGATATTCAATCCATTTTGTCTGAACGATCTGAATTTTATTTTTATTATCTTTCTTTAGAATCACGGTCTAAACCTGTTGTGTTTTGTTTATTTCAGCGGATACAGGGCCTTCAACTCATGGCGTTACAACATACCAACCGCAGGGCAGTGGCAAACGTAAACTCTTCAAGGAGATAAATCTCTCTCTCTCTCTCTCTCTCTGGTACCGACCAAAAATTTAAAATCCTCAGACTTCTTCCTCCAAAACAGCAACTGGAATGTAACAAATGCTTACTGATGCACAAAACTGTTTACTGCAAAGCCCAAACATATCTTCATCCACTAACTTCAAAAGCATGATAGACAACACAACACGAGGAACAGTCTGCCCCCAGTGCCTCGTCCAAGGTTTGATATTTACAAATGTAGCCTGTCTTTCTCAGGGGCATCCATATGGAACTCTTTACCACTGAGTATCCAAAACGTTTCCAAATTCATTAACTTCAAAGAAAAAAGGAAAAAGAAATTGTACATGACACACTCATCTAACCATATAGATAGAAATGTGTTACTACATGTTTTTGAATGTTAGTGACGACTTTGAAGTTCAAACTTGGCATACAGCCAATATCATCAGCACATGCCACGTATGTTTTGATTTGTTTATCATGTGTTCTTTTCTCTCCTTCATTTCCTTTAGATAGTTAATACTTCTGTTTATCTTTTTCTCTCTTTTCCCCCCACTTTTCCACCCTTGTTTTGATGTTGTCTTTTTTCAATACCCTTTAATGTAGAATAGCAGGACAACGTGTAAGACAGGCTGCAATGCCTAAATGCTCTATCCTGAACAAAAAAATTCCACCATCATCGTCATCATCATTAATCCTTTAAGCTGAAACAAAGAACAACAAAAACATTGTACAGTGTTTTTTTCAGTGATTTTCATTACTATTTACATGCAGGAACTACAAACGAAGGTATGAAACCTCGTTCAGTTCTGGCAATTGGATTGGGAGTGATGTTCGCTGTGATTCTGGTTGTCATCGGGATCACCATCTGTTTTGTCCGGAAGCGAAGTTCAGGTTAGTGAAGCCTGCAAGGTCCTAGCATCGTTTTGAATGAGTGAACAAGTCAGGGGCAATGTCTTTTGTCCTATGGATTTTGATAATTTAGTGAACTTAATAATCAAAGGAAAAATGTTGCGGGATAAAATGTCGAGAAAGATTGAGATGGTATGATATTTGATTATGACGATCTGTATTTCAAGTCTCACTTCTTGATTTGCAGGTGCCAAAAGGAGGTATGGAAAGGCTCTCTCTCTCTCTCTCTCTCTCTCTCTCTCTCTTTCTTATTCATCTGGTATACAGGTGCATTAAACAAAATAATTAGATCGTGATCAGTCCCAGTTGTACAGACAGACAGACAGACAGACAGACAGACAGACAGACAGACACACACACACACACACACACACACACACACGAAAACAACAACACCATGATTCTTTATTCCTTTCTTTTCTAGGCGTCTTGCAACACAAAGGGCTGATATTCATATTGACAACCAACACCGTCAGCAAGGTAAACCTTTTAACTATTCATCTCTTCTTTGAATGTATCCCCCGATTTCGCGTTGACAATTGGTGCTCCACCACTTAACTTTATTTGTGTGAATAATACCTGGAATCAGCTTAATTAATTCATCAGTCCATCCGTTCTAATCAGCGTTTTACCTGCATAATCAGTTACCTAAACATCCACATCCAAAGCAAAGGATCAAAAAAGGACACCGGTCAAATTCATTTTTTAAATTCTTGTTTACTTCAGCCAGAGACAGTGGACATGGCACACTGGAAACCGTCTAAATATTCCCTTTTGGACTTATTGCCGCGTGCACAATATCAGAAGAATATAACTGAAAAGAGTTCTGCTATACCAAGTTTTTATTTCATAGCTGCCTTGTACAAGAACTTGGAAAACATGAACAAGCAAGGAGACGACAGAAAAAACTTACAGAGGAAAGTTTATCGACGAAACTTGTTGAAATCGGATTTCTAAAATTTGAATGTTTTGGAAAAATAGCCGATTTTAGATGAAAATAACTACAAATCTGTAACGTCGAACTTTTATAGAATCAAAACTGCGCATATAAACAGTATAAAATGATTGTTAGAAAGAAAAGTCGAAGCTTTCGATACGGAAAAAAAGAGTAGTTTATCAAGTTAAACAAGTGTATCGAGGCTTCGGCGGTGATTAACGTTGGTTCCAGTCTCCCCTACCCACTGTCTCTGTTTCACAGACGTCGTCATCAACCATGCAGCTGATGGTTCAGCGGAACGTCACGTGATCCCTGAAGGGCAGCAAGACGGGGCATGCGGAAAGTCTGCGTCAGTCAGAGGAAAAGCAGGGTGGGAGGGTATGGAGGGAACTTCGAGGAAGTCTGGTGAGTCCGAAACTGAACTTCCCTGTGACACATAAAACCCGAAAGTTTCAGTTGCGAGGCCGAAGTACTTAATGTTGTCAGCTAGAAATCTTATGTTAAGAAAATGAGGTGTTTGGTAGATATTTAGGCAATGGCGCTTTTTATTTTTGTGTGCTTACTTTTCTTCTTCTTCTTCTTCTTCTTATTATTCATTTTATTTATTCATTTATTTATTTATTTGGGGGGGGGGGGGGGAGGAGGGGGAGGGGGAGGGGGAGCTGGTATTCCAAACATTATTTCTCAAATTGTGCTCGAGTTCTGCTTGCCAGGTGTATAAATGAACGAAGAGTTGTATTTTGTCAAGGGTTTTATATTGTACGTGGTGAGTAATCCAAAAACAAATGTAACATTGAATGAGCCACAGGAACATGATCTGTTAGAACGGAAAATGAGTTTTGTGCAGCCAGATAAGTACATAATACTGTACTTCATGAGATCGGTATCGCATCAGCATCATTACGATACACAAGTGGTTTTCTTTTCCTTGTCGGCTATATGAAACTTAGCTTGGTGTGGAAATCCCTAAATGTACACACACAAGGCCAGTTATTCTCCCTTGAGGGAGTGGGTGGAATACGTGTACTAGGGTACCTCCTTCTGCCGGGTACAACTAACCCAGGAAGACTTATATGATACTTTGCACTGTAGTGTTAAACAGGGTCAAAGGTTTCACAAAACCTTCCTCTAGTTCCCCCTACATCAGAATTGACATGCAGAAAAGACAATGAACCCAAATGCACAAACTCCAGTGAAGGAAAATAATGTCATTGCTGCTTTTTTTGTTGTGTTGTCTGCTGCACTGCAATTTATCCATCCATATATTGGGGGAGCCGGGGTGGGTGAATGGTAGAGCGTTGGACTTCCAATGCTCGGGTCGTGAGCTCGAATCCCGGCTGGGGCCAAATGTTAATTTTTTGCTGGCTTTTTCGTCGTTGCCCCGTTTTGATACTCCCGTATGTGGTGGACAAGGACGTTAAACCCCCAAACACCCATCCATCCACCCTCCACCTATACTGACAGGAATAACCAAACAAATAAGAAAAGCACTTTAATGTGCACTGTGCATACTCAACGGAAAAAACTTTCACAACTTTTTTTTAGTGGCTACCAGATCAATACTACAAACTTGGGGTGATATTCTTAAATGTAGTATTTTTTCTAGTACATACTGAAATACTAATGATACAACATAACAGTTATTTAAAAAAAAAAAAAAGAGCTTTAGTTGCACCGTACCTGATGTAGGAAATTAAGAAAGGTAATAGATGGACTTTTTACTTACTGGCACGCCCGGGAACCAGGTGACGGCAGCGACACCTATGTTAATGTGCCCACTCTGAAGAAAAAGAAGAAAAAAACGGCTCATCCGGAGGAGACAACCGGAAACGCCGAGGGGGCGGCAGGTACATGTTTCTTTCGTAGTCACAAAACTCTCTCTCTCTCTCTCCCAAATATCCCTCTGATTCTCTCTTCCCCCACCCGCCTATGTGGCTTGAAAGCGAACAACAGTCACAGTTTTAACAATGTGTAATGTTAAAACGCCTGTTTTTACAACTATATCTATGTCTGTCTGTCTCTCTTCCCCAACCATCCCTTCTGTCTGTCTGTCTGTCTGTCTCTCTCTCTCTCTTGAAAGGGAACAATAGCATTGATGATGCGTCTTGTTGAAATGCTTGGTTTTACAAACCATCTCTCTCTCTCTCTCTCTCTCTCTCTGAGCTGAGAAAGGAATGTATTACTAATTATCATCATTATGTTTCCTGAGTGCTGGATTGTTCATTTCATTGAATCCGGCGCATGTACTAGAGTTAAGACCTTCCTTGTTGCAGATGGTAACCACACTGTTGCAATAGCTTCACCATCATCAATACTAACCTATTTAGAAAGCTGAGTGATGGTTTGTGCATGCCATGAAAAACAACATTTTCATGTGCCTTCAATTAAACTCAACTTTCCCGAGTGTAGAGCGATAACAATAATTATCGCCAAGCAGTCATGATGTAGTCTGATGTGGCAATTCCAACTTCTCTATGTTATGATGCTCTTCTCGTTTACTGTGAGCATGTCCCACGTTCTATAAAATTGTGTCTTTCACAACAAGGATAAAACCTCGACAGCCTGTATATCCAATTGGTTTAGCCTCCTTGGTCAAGCCGGACTGCTAAGGGTTGGCCAGTGACACTTTAAAACGCAGCAAGAGGATTTGGTCTAGTGGTTAAGGCATCCGACTTCGGATCTTGATCTGCCGGGTTCGGGTCCCCGTGGGCAGGAATATGGTGGGATTTTTCCTTCCCATATCGAGTCAAATCCATGTGCAGACTTGTTTACGGTGCCTGTCTAGCCTTCGTGTACACACGCACGCACAAATATCAAGTGTGCACGCCAAAAATCCCACGTTCATCTTTCGAAGAAGAGTAGGCTGTGGCCGGTGGCGTGGTAAAACAGAAATACTGTCGCACGCACCAGAGTGAATAGCAGGGTGGAGGTTTGCACATAAAGTAGCGCTTAGCGGCAGCAGGCTTTCACTGCTTCGTCCTCCAGCCCTGCGGCGCCATGAGCATTTCCGTAGAGATGGATACGTGCGCCGAGGAGAGGTCTACCATACCATACCATACCATACCATACCATACCAAAGGAAATACCCCAAACGCGGAAGACTATGAGTATGACAAATCCCATATTATTCAGTTGCCATTTAAATGTCATTGCTTTGCTGTGTAACTTGAATCAGTCGATATAGTGGCAGCTGTCCCCTACAGTATTGAGATAAACACCGAAAATTGAGTACTTCCTGGTTACAAACAGCCTGCAGGCTACCTCGGGGACGAGGTTGATTGTTCGGCTTCGTCCCTGATCTGATACTTTGGGTTTGAATAAAGCTGGCGAACAGACAGGCGCCACTGAGTCGATAGGCCATGCATTGCGGCAACGCTGAAAATAGATGACAGTGATCAATATGCATGGCTGTGTACCGATGTAGAACCGACTGTGCATTCAGTCACTCTGCCTTCAGAACGAGACCACTGTGTTGCTGGGGACAAAACAACAACAACAACAACAACAATAATATCAACAGGAAACTGCATAGACACGTCAGTCTGAACGCTTGGTGGTGTACTGAGCGATGAGTTGTAAACCCTACTTGCACTATCTTTCAGTACAGTACAAACAAATTATACACTCTACCTAAATCATATCAGTGCACGTAGTTCACTGGAACACAGCTGAGTGGTTGCACTTGCACATGGAGTGGAAGGCTTGTTTATCCAAGGCTTGGCACAACTCCAAGTCTAGCGAAGGTCAGCGCCTGCCCGCTAGAGTTTCTCAAAAATTGCCGCAGTGGCTGTCTGGGGTGTATAATTTGTATGTAACCGCACACGCGGCCTGCACGCTTAATTCGGTATACCATGAACAGCTCTTTGCTCACAATAATCATAGAATGTTTTTCTGTGCTTCATCTGAAATAATCAAAACGGTTCCGTGAAACTGCGAGGACTGAGATTCACTAGAAACTTGGCACAAAAAAGAAACATACTAGGCATGCTGCATACAGGGCATACTGAACTTGTTAAAATGCGTGACTCCTGAAGCATTCATTACAGAAAATCTGCTTTTTTACCATAGAAAGCCTGCTGTGCAAGTCCTCGAGCTGTAGCGTAGAGGTTCTTGTGCTTCAGACAGCACGACATTGTATACTTAGCTATACTATACGTGCTCTCTGTGTGTTTTCACGTTCCTATATCTGTACTGTATCTCTGCTCAGATCCAGCGTGGTTTAGCGGACACTAGCTCAAACTACCGTGCTAACGTTTCTGACGGAAAAAAAACCCTGGTCGAGTCATACCTGATTTCATCAGATGAACACACAGTACAAAACTTTACTGAAATATTGCCGTAAAACCTACTCAAACATTGCTGTAACCTTGCTGAAAGATTGTCGTAACACTACATGTCTGCTGTGTCACTCCTACGCTCATAAATAGCATATCAGGGCCGAACCAGTTCGGCTTTTTTGTTTCGTTTTTGTTTGTTTGGTGGTTGGTGGTGGTGGTGGTGCTGGGAAGGGGGGGGGGGGGTGCAGGTTGGGGTATTTTTCATGTAGCGCCCTTTGTATCTAAAAACCACTTGTCCTTACACGTTTCTGTGTTCGTGCCCCTCCCCCTTTCGGGTTCTTGGGTGTGTCTTTCTGGTTGCCCGGATACAGCGTGGTTCAGCGGACGCTGTGTCGCTGTACACGTAATTCTTGAACATTCTGATCGAGTCATGATTATACCTTTCTAGTTGCGCAGGAATGTTGTGGTGGTCGCTGGCTCAAGAGTATTACTTAAACTGAAGAAATTTAACCAGCTTGTCCTAGATTTTGACACTTGAGTACCGATGACAAAATTTGACACTGACCACGGTAAAACACGCCGAAAACAGATACCCCATTTTTAAAATATCTTTTCCTTGCTCTGTAGTCGAGAGCGCGAACAGAGAATATGGAAAGCAGTTCCCTAAGGCTTCAGAGCGGACATAGTGTGCATGATGTTTGGATGACAAATACTCAAATGCCCGAAACACGCTTGCAGCGGGACGACAGACGAACTACATCTCAGTTTGACACTGACGGAAAAGCTTGCTGTTTGCACATGAACCTCTACGCTGACAGCCAGTAGGGTTGTTTGCAATTCATGCACAAGCCGGCGGGCAGCGTTAACTTAAAACTGATTTCGTGCCTGCATACTGTGATACTGCCAAAGGCAAGCCATGCGCGCGACGAATGGCGTATAATTATATCCTGTCGATCTTCAGTGCGGGGACACTTAGCGTTCTCTGTCGACAGATCCCTCTGCCCACCCCTTCACACACACACACACACACACACACACACACACACACCTTGAATGTTCGGCGGTCATCGTGATGTGAGTAAGACCAGTGTATACACCCAAATCAGTTCTCCATAGACCCTCAGCCGATTCGTTTCTGTAACACAAAATACTGTCGTGCTAAAAATGTGTAGGTAAACTTGAACAGTTCGACTGATAACCTATGCTGATTCGACCGTATTGAAAATGAATTATTGTCCACTATACATGTTTAGCGGTTTGCCCGTTTGCAACAACAACAACAACAACAACAAAACGAGCCTATCTGACGTGTCAGTCATACAGTAACGGCTGGTACACGTGGCACAGATACGCTTTAATTAGAATGTCACTCTAATCTTTCGGAAAACGTGCTGTACATCATATAGACACTATCACAGCCGCATACAGAGCACGCTCCAAAAGAAATCAATGAAGAACCTGTAGAAAAGAGACCTACTGGAACACCAGAGAATACTTAGAAATACTGCTGAAACACTGCCGAAAGTCTGCTGATGTACTGTAGAAAGTCTCAGTGTTTCCAGACTAAAGACAATCCGGGTACTGGCACACTGACGAAAGTCCGCTGAAACACTTTGGAAAATCTGCTGAAAGATTGCAGAATATTTGCTGGAACGCTGCTGAAAGCCTGCTGTGCTCGTCTGGCGCTAACAGTCTAGCGATGCTTTGTGCCCACCCTAGCTACCACTGCAGCGTGTTTTTAGCGGACGCTTTGTGTGTGGTGTTTCTGAAAAAAAGCGTGAGTCATTCCTGCATTAGTCAGCAGAAGAGGTTTCTAGTGGACGCTACAGTCCCACCTGTATACAGTCAGGCGTTTATCCAATGTGGCGCTGATGGCCATCGCTATAGTTAGCTAAGCCGTATGGCTGTCATGAGGTATCGATTTCTTGAATAGTGTATTATCAAAGAACGCGGTTTGCGCTATTTACTTTGTAAAAAAAAATCATCAATCATCAGCAAAGCTGCATGTGATAAGAATAACCATGATATCAGCTAGGCGTGCTCAGCGATAACCAGGAATGGCACTATTTCTGACAAAGGGGAAAACGCTTAACAACTAATTTGGAAACATTGTGGTTTCGAGTCATAGGTAGTACAGACTGAATCATTTCTCATCATGATCTGACATTTCTGAGAAAAAAACAACAACTTTTAATCTCTCACTACACCCTTACCGTGATGTTTATCTGGTACGGTTCTTTCAAGCGTATTGATAGAACTCACTGCTACCTTTGAATTCCCAATATTATAAAAACAGTGTCACAAAAGGCTGCTGACACACAGCCACACTTACTGCTACTGCCCCAGGTACGAAGACAAAGCTCTGACATCACGTTTTCGTCTGTTTAGATCGGTGTGTCATGAAGGGTGGGGGTGGGTGTTTGGGAGTTTCAGCAGTATTTCTAAGTATTCTCTGGTGTTCCAGTAGGTCTCTTTTCTACAGTTTCTTCATTGGATTCTTTTGGAGTGTGCTCAGTATGCGGTTTTGATAGTGTCTATATGATGTACAGCACGTTTTCCGAAAGATTAGAGATGAAGACAAATAGAAAAAAAAAAAGTCAAAACAGAGTAAAGTGAATAATAATAATAATAAGGACGACTTATAAGGCGCCTATACATGAAATGCAACAGGCTCTAAGCGCCGTACATCATAACTACATACACCACTTTCATACACAGACTCACAGGGAACATTCAAAGTTAAACAATAACTCACAACAAGCAGACTGACACGGTGTGAAAGGGCAGAGTAAATCAGTAATCGGTTTTAAATAAGTGGGTTTTGAGGCTTTTGATAATAATAATAATACGTTGTCTGTTACAGCCCCTTCCTGTTCGTTTGAATCTAATGACTATGTAGCCGTCAAAGACATCCAGAAGAGGAAGAGACAGGCACAAAGTTAGTATTAACAGTTGAAGGATTGCTTATTCACTCATGCGACTGGAATTTCCTACATGAAATTATAATGTTTTTTTAAATAGGGTACTGGCAAGTACAGGATGTTTTGGCACACTTGGTCAGCGTTACAATGTTTTGTAACCCCATTTACTGAAATGTTAGCAAAAGTTATGTAGCTATGTGCATAATCATAAAGTTTGCCTGTATTTTTAGTGTCTGCACGTATTGTTATCTTGTTCTGTTTCACCAACTATGCCAGTATCACAATTACGATCGTGTGTATGATTTCGTCTGGCTATCAATGTAGTTATTCTTCATCTATTTTGTAAATTGTGCGCAGTTTAGAATTGAACATTTGGCATACTTATTTAAAATCAGGCATTTAATTCTGCAGACTGTGCTCCACACATGTAACATTTAGTACCTTTGTGCTTATACAGGCTTGGCAGAGGGGACAGCCAGGAACGCCTCGGTAAGCTAAATACAGTTTAGATAATTTTCATAGCATGTCTTGTTATCAATATTCTGTGTGTCGTATCTCGATTTAAAATCTCCATTCCTTATGTTTGCGAGGATAGGGAGAGGAAGCATGTGGACAATTTACGTTTAAACGGCGTCATTTTGTGTGTTTCTTATCTCAGCTCATTTTTAAGCAGATGGAAAAAATAGCATTGCTCTTTCACAAAAAAGGTGACTCGGTGTACTGCTAAAAAAATCAAAATATATTCAAAACCAGGAAAGACGGGGGAGGGGTAGGGGATTCACTGAGATTGCTTCCGTGTTGATTGTTTGTTGAAATCCGATGTATATATTAATTACTTGTTATCGCGTGCTCGCATGTGCACGTAATACTATCACTATAGTGTCACTATAGTGGGTAGATCCTGCACTGACTCGTCCATAAACACGTGAATCAGTGATGACCACAACAATCTGGGAACAGGTTGAACATTTTTGTCTGCTTTCGCTAATCATACTCTCTCTCTCTCTCTAATATGATATCAATATCACGCATGTGATGGCCCATCTTTCCATCGACAAACATAGGCGACTGATTTCGTCTAGTGTCAAAAATTTGTATGCTTCCCTTGAAAGCTGATAGACCCCGAACCACTTGAAGCACTTTTCGAATCACATGTTACAAGGAAACAAGTCATATCATCTCATGAAGAATGATTACACTAATCTCAGGGACGAACATGAAGCTAATGTCAGCTTTTCACTGATAGTGCGCGCCAACTAGAACACTTGCCAAGCGTATGTAAGACGTAATAACATCTACCACAACAATCATCTAAACTGATCGCCTGAAAGCTGACTTTTGTTTTAGCGCGCACAGCACTGATCTTGTGTACACTGATCGGCAACAATGATAGAACCCGAAACAACCCACTCTTCAGACAAAATTTAACACCACCTCCATTAGCACAATATACAACATGAGCGGGGAATAGTACTACTAAAAAACACCAACCTATTTCATCCACTAGTTCCATTCACGCAGGTTATTGCGAATACCTGTGAGGGGAAAGCTCATGCAGTACTGTAACTCTACAAAGAAGTACCCCTGTGTCATTCTGCCCAGGAGAGTTAATCTACTGCGTTACACCGCCACACTGGAGCGTATTTATAGGCGTGCACGAACTGGGTCACCAGACAGGGAAGTGTTCCCGAGAAATAGTGCACTGCATGGAAAATGGCGTTCCTCAAAAATGGCTGCAGGGAACGAATTTACGTTTCCCCAGAAACGACCAAGGCGGTGGAAACAACAATTCCCGAGAAAAATCAATAGCAACAGAAAAGCCTATTTCTGAGAAATCTCTCAACCTCATGAACCTTTGATTGAACACTGCCATATGATCACTTCCACGCACGATTTGCGCTGCACGAGTGCAAAATTTAATGGCGACTGGGGAATCCAGACTCCAAATTTTCAAAAGGTTTAGTAAAAATTTTAGTAAAATCCAAGTACCTTTTTCTGATCAACTCTGATGGTAGCAGAAATTTGTAAACACAAAATAAACAAAAAACGGAACTGAAACTGAATGCATAAGCAATTATCTACTTACACTAAAATTAATCATTGTCGCTTATCTCTATGCTGTCTATGACTGAAATAAGTAGTTCTGTCATTTCATTTGTCTGATGAAGGCTTCAGTATTGGCCAGTAATAATAATAATAATATGGGATCCCACGAAAGGAGGACACTGTTGCACAGCTACTTTTGTTAAACTGAAAGGTTTCAATGATGTATATAACCTATAGACATGTGAGAAAGAGCATTCACTACAACCACGCCATACTGACATGCTGTCCATGTCACACTTTACCAACCATCTCAAAACTGCCACTCTTTAAAAGCAACTTTTCAGCAAACATATCACACACACACACACACCTTGCTACAGATAGATTTTTTTTTTAAAGGAAATGGGAGGCAGTGTACCACAATGTACAGTCTGTGGTCTGAGCGCTAATGATTACGTGATGAAGATGTTGACTGTCCAGGGTTTGTTACAGGACGAGGATGACGAGGAAAAGGATGGGGATGGGGAAGGTCTGACTTACGTCCAGCTGAACTTCAGTGGCAAAAGGGCGGAAGTGTGACCATTCAACCCCTACCTCGCACTGACTACGCGGAGGTCAACTTCAGGGCCGAACCACCACCCAACCCAGAAGACACTAACCAGTAATCTGGTCAAATATAGCAAAGGACGTACAGTTTCATTTATGTCCTATCTACAGTTACCCCCGAAAACACACACACACACACACACACACACACACACACACACACACACACACACACACAGTGACACAGAAACAACCTTTAGTGTCCATTTCAGTGACGGGACACCTACTCAGTCAAAAGGAAAGAAAGAAAGGAATGGCTAGCTAAATCAACAACCACCAGCCCACCAATGAAACAAAAACAAACAAACAAACAGCAGCGAAGATAATCAGCCCACATGTTATATTTGATGGTTGCTTGTTAGTTTCACACTCATAGCTGTGTTTTGGCTGGGTTTTTTATTTTATGTTGTTTTTTGGTTTGTTGTCTTTTTCCCGTGGTCTTTTTTAGCAGCCCACTCTCGGTTTTCTGTACACTGTCCTCATTTTGGAGACATAATTATGTATTATCTGTTTGATTATTATTATCAGTCAAAACTCAACTGTGTAAATAGCTTTGGTGACATAATTATGTATCATTTCTTTGACTATTATTACCACTCAAAACTCAGCTGTGTAAATAGTTGCAGTATTCTGTATGATATTTGTTTCAATTGTTCCGAAGTGTACTTTATGTGTGTAGAAATGGGGGGGGGGGGGGGGGGGGCGTGTGTGTATTCACGGCAGTCAGTTCGCATGTAAAGTTGTTAAGTTCTTTCTCAATTTGATTTGAATTTGTTGTTTGTGCTTCCCCAAAACCATCTTGTGGAAAATACTTTCAAGGTATTTCCTAATGTACACAACAGCTCATAACTAAATGAATGGTTGGTTTTTTGCCTGTTTCTTTCTCGCTGGGCGTTTGTCGTGTTGTTTTGCTTTGAAAAATGAAAAATAATGTATCCGACCCCCGTAGTGTAGTGGTTAGCACTTTGGAACTTGGACCGGGAGACCCTTGTTCGAATCCTAGCCTGGGAAAGAGGGATTTTTTCTGACCTGGGTCGGCTCCTACCCGGAGCGGGCACGAAGCGGGAGCAAAGGGGAGGCTGTTGCCACACAGCCGGGACTCTCCCACTGTACATGTACGACTTTGGAGGTGCTTTCCATGTTATGACAATGGTGTGGATGATGTACAGGCTGAGCGTTCTTTTTATGATAACTTCACAATAAGCTCCATTCTGAATGCAGCATTCCGAAACTGAATTTTAAACAATATTATGTTTGTACATGTATTCCAAATGCTCCTGTAAATATCGATGGAAAAAGTGCATTTACGCCACTTTGACGTATTTTTGTGTTTTATTGTCGCTCTTTTACACTGTTATACTAATGCTTTCAAAGCGACATTACCATTGAGAACTTCCAGTACCTGAGAAAAGTAGTGCTGATTCCGCATATGTTACGTTGTAACTTCGACCCCGAAAATTGTTGTTTGGCTGTGAAGTTGTCTGTTGTCGTTTTTGTCCATAGTGGTCTGATTATTTTCATATGAATATGGTATGGAATAATTATTATGTATGGAGTTTGCGCGTAGTAACAAGGACACTTCATTAACGTCAGCCACTGATTAGTGTTCCTACCATTACATTCAGAGATGTCAGTGGACCAGAACATGCATGTTATTGTAATGTACAGTTTTACATACAACTTTGTGTTGCTTTTTATGGATCTACTGTTATAATAAGAAACAGTGTTTTTTTTTTTTTTTTTTTTTTTTTTGGGGGGGGGGGGGGCATAAATGTATACACCAATAATTTTATTCATTTTTGAAGTTTGCACATGTAGATAACTTGACTACTGTCTCAACCGCTCCGTATGTCACTAAACGGTAAAGCATTTGGCTCTTGAATATTCATGAAGGCAGAATCGGAGCAGAGAAAGAGTTCGCGGTTTGAATATTTGTTCTCCACAAATAACCCGTCTACGCGAGGATTTTGTTTCAGACAACGATACAGAATACAGAATGGTGGATTTTGCAATGTTCAAACACGAAAATGCACAATCCGGCGGCATTTACCTTGAAGCATAACTTGACTGACAGGCCTGGGCCCTGCTCCCTGCATAACTTAGTGTGCAGTACTGCAAGATTTGCTTCCCCTGAAACGTATCCGCTGGCTGTAAACAGAATGTACTCGAGAAAGATTGATCATGGTGTGTATATTTTGTTCAATCGGGTTATACTTCACTAATAAAATAAATTCTCTCCCATATTACCGAAGTGTGTGTGTGTGTGTGTGTGTGTGTGTGTGTGTGTGTGTGTGTGTGTGTGTGTAACTTTGCAATGCAGGTCACTATGACTGACTGGACCTTGTCTGCCTATTTACTCTGGAAAGTGGTGGCTCCACAGTGTGAGCTCTGAACTTGATATCAGAAAGCTCCGGGTTCCAATTCCGTCAGTTGTAGTTTCCCAATTTCCACCGCTCTAGCAATCACCCCTGTGGACACGTTCATCGTTATAGCCAGCCACCCCTGTACCAAGTGCTTGTGGGGTTTATGATGACACATGCAACCCACCAACCAAGCAAATTCACTCTTTCTAGTATAGCGTATACTCATATAAACATACCAGCAACCATGACAATAAAGACTACAATGTACAACAAAGGGTACAAACCTTTTTGAAAGGTATTACCACTGACCCTTTTCCTCGTGCAGCAGCCATAACTGTGCCAAAGAAAAACGTAACAGGAAACTGACGTACCTGTTCGGTGAGAATTCAGGTAAATCCATCCGATCAGGCCGGTGCTGTCCATTTAGGCGTACTGTGTTGGACTACAGCTTTCATGTCAGCAGCAAAGCGTAACAGCAGTTCTCTTGACATCCCGACTAACGAAAAAGACGTCTTTTTGTGTTTTTTTCAAAGGAAGTTGGCGATACTGTTACGGTTCAATACAGCCTTGGGCCTTAGCCAAACCAGCACGTGCATTTTGCAGTACAGCACAGCGTTCAGGTTACTCCTGATGAAGGTGGATTTATCGGCTTTATTCCCAGACTGAATGGGCAGTAGGTCAAACCGGGACTTACTTATCTTTCCTTCGGTGTCAAAATGACCGGACACGGAAGATGGAGAACGGGGTGCGGAAAAATCTGCGAAGGGGGGGCAACAACTTCATCGCTTCCGTTGCGTCCGCCCGAAGTTACTTCCCTTTAAAACGACATGTTCAGTTTCACTAATTGATAAAAGAGAAAAGCGGAACAAAGTACATGTAGTAAAGTTTCAGAACTCAATGCTGCCTAATGTTTTTATTTCTTATTCAGACAAATACAGAAAGAGAAGGCGTCCACATAAATCTCTTGTTAAAAAAAGAAAGAAAGAAAGAAATAAAAAGGCAAAAAAGTTCACATTACAACTGATTGCATTGCTGTCCTTAGAATACTGTTAAACCATAGTCAGTAAACATGACAGCGACGTTTTGGTCGTGGGCAAAGAATTTGTATTTTCCCCCTTTCTTTTGTCTCCAAACACACACACACACACACACACACACACACACACACACACACACACACACACACACACACACACACACACACACGCACGCACGCACGCACACTTGCACCAACCGACAATAGCACCCCTGCATATATACACCAAAACAAAACAACAAAATATAGTTATAAGAAGCAACAAGAGAGTTCCTCAGCGAGGTCAAGCAGTACAGCTGAAAAGACTAATGCAAAAAAAAGATCTGCATTTACAAACCAGGGCTAACAAAGAAATGAACCACTTTCACTGACAGCACGAACATAAACAGTTTTATCTTTCTTGTCTACCTTGTTTTAATTTAACTACCATAAAACCACGCAAGAGAATTTATTCGCATAAGTATACATCTGATAACGAAAAAGCCAAGCACTCGATGAGTACGTGGATTTCAAATGTGTCACCTCAAGCACGACACATGAAGCTGAATTGGCACGGACAAGGGTGACCCTCCCTGATCAATTTGACAATCGATAAATTTCTTGCAGAAGGATTAAACTTAAAAGATCTGCATTCTTTCGTGGGTAGGTACGTAATGATCTCCGAATATATTTTGCATTGCAGCGATTTGCATGACCATTTATTTAGCCTGAATGCCAGGCGCTCGCTAAGATCAACAGGTTTGTTTTGTTACTGGTTGTTAAGGAGTTTTTATTCTCAGCCATACGGGGACAGTTATTGACAAGACGGAGCAACGTAGTTAAATCCGGCACAAAGATAGGTCTTCAACGTTGAATCGAATGTACACCTCGACCCAAATGACAGTCTAACGCTTTCAGAGGACGGCCTGTTCTGGTGTACAGGTTTACAAGTAAAACTGACAGATACTTTGGGTCCTCACAAAAATTTTGTTTTGTTTTGTTTTAACCTCAGCGGAATAAACCAGTTTCAGAGGGAAAAAAATGATTGTCAGTACAAATCAGTCGTCGTTATGACCTTTTGCTACTGTTAAAAAATGTGTGTGTTGGTGGGGGGGGGGGGGGGGAGGGAGGTGTTAGTCGGTATCACATTGAGAAAGTTAAGTCTTCTTGTGTCTTTGGCGTCTTTTCCTGGCAAAAGTATCTTTTAAACTAATAGTCTGGTCTGCCGGCTTTTCATTGTTACAGAAATCAGTTCTGCAAGTAAGCAATGCTCACTTGAGGGGAAAAGAGCGAGGATCTGTGGGTAGGGGGACGCCGACATACACCACTGGGGAAATACTGTACCTTGTGTCAACTTATACGCTGTTGTACTGTCAGACGGTTGATAGACAGAGGAGCCACTTGCTGTGAATAGCTGTCGTTGTCGTACCATGCATGTTGAATTAAGTGATTATCAACACCACTGCAAGTTGCAGCTTGTCTTGGTCGCGGCTGTGGTCGTGCTACAGATAAATTGAACATGCTTTGTATGGTTTTTGGTTAGTTTTTGTCTGGCGTCTGTGTGTGTGTGTGTGTGTGTGTGTGTGTGTGTGTGTGTGTGTGTGTGTGTGTGTGTGTGTGTGAAAAGTAAATAAATAACAACGACAGGCTTTAGACACGGCGATAAGACGAGAGTGTGTACTGTTATAAAACGATCGATCGCGGACAATGTAAACCTGATACCTATCTCTGCGCCCCCCCCCTCCCCCCCCCCCCCTTAACATTTCCACCCACGTTGGGTTGCGTGAAAGGACGATCTGAGTATACAAAAATTGCTCTCTTCGAGTTGGTCCATTCTATTGTATACACTATGCCACCTGAAGACATGCGCATAATAAACCAGTAGGTGAATAAGTACATACGGCCTATACATACTATGATCTACATATCACCTAATGACCTATGTTCGTAAGGAGACACGTTTGGCTTCCAGTATTGTTGACCTAGGACTGCGGGAGCTATGAGACAGTGTAAACACTTGTAAACATGAAGTGCACCGGTTTTTTGTTTGTTTCTTGGATGTTTGTTTTTCTTTCTATCGTTCTTTGTTTGAACGGATGTGCTCGTGAGTGTCCCAAATGCAGTAAGAGAATCCACTGTCCCTTTGACGAACCCACGTATGTATAAAAGAGCCGTCCGTACTGTAGTGGTTATATTAGAAGTACACAGATTGTGATGTCCGCTTACTTTTGTTTGTTTTGTTATTCACTGATCTGCCCCCCCCCCCCCCTCCTAGCCGCCTTCTTCTTTATGCTTACTACATAACTTCTTTATCTTAATAACTTCTTTATCTGAATATTTATTTAATATTTGTGCTGGCTTTTTCATCGTTGCCCCGTCTTTGATATCACCCGTATGTGGTGGAAAAGGACGTTAAACCCCCAAACACCCACCCACCCTGTATATTTATTTTGTACGAGGCACATGGACGTGTTAGCCACACACACACACACACACACACACACACACACACACACACACACAACGTAGTAGCCAAGTAGGAGTTGGCTTCCAACTTAGTAGCGCATAGCGTGTCGTGCAGCCGAGCCCGGGTTATTTGTGTCTGTGAGAGAGAGAGAGAGAGAGAGAGAGAGAGAGAGAGAGAGGGGGGGGGGAGAGAGAGAGAGAGACAAACAGAGACAGACAGACAGACAGACAGACAGACAGACAGACAGACAGACAGACATCATATCCTCCCTTAACCTTATACAAACATTGCACACAAGGTAAGCATTTAAGGCTTAACAGCCACGCAAGCCGTTAAGCCAGATATACAAAAATCTCCATAGGCATGGTTTCAGTAGCCCTCAATCACTGATATACGGTTCAATGTATGGGGCCAGTAAATCTCAAGGGCTGATTGAAGGCTCCGCTACTGATCTATTTTCGAAGTCTTTACTGTTGGATTGCGAGCATAACTTGTCATGTTTACTAACGTCATGTGTAATTGCTTGCTGCTCGTCTGATCAACAGGTAAGTTTCCTTACTGGTCGCTCTTAGTGGGCTGAAAGGCTTTTATCATAACGTACGAAACGGGACAAGGAGAAAGATTCCATGTAGCATTGCGGTTCTTGGCAGGGACTCGAACTGCATTGACAGGCCAGCTCTACTAGCCAGGTGATCCCAACAAGTAAGTAATATAAACGGTAATGTCTGGACGTTTACATGAGCATAATTAGTCACCAGTATGGACTTTAGCAGATTGTGAGAAAGGCAGCAAAGAAAAAAGTGAGGCAAAATGCCGAAATTAGATTAAGACCTTTGGTATTGTTTTTGCGTTATGAATGTCCATTGCGTACCCAGAAAAGGTAAAGTGTAGATCAATACCAAAGTTCAGGCTGAAACACATACTCGCACCCCGCACCCCCCCCCTCCCCCACCCCCACACACACACCAGGACCGGACGGGGTGGGGGGAGGGTGGGGGGAGGCAAACATCCCCTCTGTCACCTCCCTCATCACCCACCGGTTTATACGCTAGTAGTTTTGGAAATACGTCCACAAACCCGAGCGAACAAGACTGGCGAATCTGTTTTGTACGAGGGCTGTTCAAATATTAATGGGAATGGGCCTGCCATTTTATAAGGAAACATCGCACAGAAAATAATTTTATACCAAAAGAAAATCTGGCTCAAGCCCTATAAACATGTAGAAAAGAATGATGACATCATTTTAGAGTATGACCTCATTAAAATCGTCATCCAAACTGCTGAGCCAGAAAACCATGGACGCCGAGAATGAGCATTTTCGCTTCTACACATTCGTGAGGCTAAAACTCGGAGACAATGGCAAGAAAATCCTTCAAGATTTGCAAACTGTTTTTGGAGCCAAGTGTGTCGGTAAGAGCACAGTTTACAGATGGGTCGAAGCTTTTCTAACTGAACAAGGGCCTTCAAGCTCAGGTACCAGTCCGGGCCGCCCACTCTCAGCTCGGAACGAAAGAAACATTACCCTTGTGAAAAGCCTGATTGACGAAGACCCACATTCGACCATAGGCGAGTTGAGTGAAGCATGTGACCTCTCTATCGGCACCATACACAGCATTCTGCATGAAGATCTTCAAATGAGAAACTTGGCTGCAAGATGGGTACCCCATCTCTTAACTGACGAACAAAAGAAACGGCGGGTTGATTGCTCATGCCAACTGCTTCAAGATTTTGAGCCAAATGGACCAAAACGCCTGTGTGACATAGTGACCGGTGATGAATCTTGGCTCACGGTTTACGGCATCCCAAACAAACGCTGCAACCGGGCGTGGGTAGGCCCAGATGAAGACCGACCAGTTGTCCTGAGGCCAGGATTTCAGAGCCGGAAGCGTCTTTTCTCTATTTTTTTTCAACACCCAAGGCGTCGTGGCTCTTGATATTCTTCCGGCGAAGGCTGCCATCACTGCCACGTACTATACCAAAGTGGTGCTCCGGAAAGTGGTGGATGCGATCTGCGAGCAGCGCCCAACCGTTGGAACCTCAAGGACCTTAATGCTGCATGACAATGCAGCCCCCCACAAAGCCAAGATCACCACGACCTTCCTAGAGGAAAGAGAGACCAAAGTCTTGGCCCATCCCCCCTACAGTCCGGACTTGGCACCGTGTGACTTCTGGCTCTTTCCTATCTTGCAAGAGCGACTCGCTGGACGCAAGTTTGATCGCATCCAAGACCTCTCAAAAGCCGTGAAATCAGAGCTCGAGGGTATCCCGAGGGAAGAGTATCAGAGGGTGCTTCATATGTGTCGAACAAGACTGGAAACGTGCATTCGGGCCAAGGGTGAATACTTCGAGGGGATGTAGAAGTTTGGAGTCGATCCGATGCAAGACACGTGAGTAATGGCAGGATTCCCAATAATATTTGAACAGCCCTCGTAAACTAACTTGTAACGTAACTACGCCACATCTACCTCAGGCATTGGTACGTAGTAAACTTCAGTTCTTTTGTATATCTGACTTTTTTTCCTTTTGCTTTTCTTTTTCTGCTTTGGAAATATTCAGCCCACCAAATTAGAAAAATAAATGTAATTCTAAATTCCGAAATTTAAATAGCTGAGCTGACCCTTCGCACCACGTGATTGTAATATGTTTATGTCCAGTGTGTGGGAGAATGCGTGTGATTCACGTGAGCGTGCGTGTTGGGTTCAGTTCGCGGCGCTTTGAGCCGATTCGTGAAATTGGGTAAAGCGCCTATACAATACTCATTATTATTATTATTATTATTATTATTATGAGGGCTGAGGGGAGCTGTGGTAAAATGGTAGTAGAGAATGAGCGACAAAATGCGTGCGCCAAGTTAATTTAAACAACGTTGGAAAAGGCTGAAAATCCAAATGAGCAAATTCCAGATTAATAACTAGTCTCATGCTGAACAGTTCTATGTTATCAGCAACTGTTATTTGTGATGACAAATACAATTTACGCTTTGTTGTACACTTCACAGTTTACAGTCTGTAATCATGATGCATAATGTCCCAAAATAAAACAAACAAGATGGCCACCAGCCCAATATGTTGATTCCATTTGATCACCTGCTATCGTCACGGTCGTTCTTTTGTAATGCCATGTATCCACACACACACACACACACACACACACACACACACACACACACACTCTCTCTCTCTCTCTCTGAATGGAAACAACTGACCGGGCTGTCACACCAATCTTGTTTTTGGAAGAGAGACGTCAAGTTGTATTCTTTGAAATCTATGACGTTTTTGCTCACTGGGATGACGCATAATACATTTGTGACCCTCCACCACGAAATGAGTCGTCTTGTAACATGAACAAATAACACAAGAAGACTCATTTCGTGGTGGAGGGTCACATTTGGCGTAATAACTTTGATACAAATAAAAGCGACATAAAAGGGACAGAAACCACTTAACTTTGACAATAGACTCCAGAGTGCAGTCCCTTTTCGGCGGGGCGTGAAAATGTGACTGCTTACACCCAGCGCCATTTTTAAAAATGGCGATTTTTTTTTTTTAGAAAAGCAGAGACTTGTGTGTCATATGATTCGATTTGAAACGAAGTCTTGAATATCCGACCACTTTTCGTTTGGGCAAAATCTTTGCCAGCGGACAATTATTGTTGCGCTTTGATGGCACTGTTTACTTGGTACACTGATCCAACATGATGTGAGTAAACAGCAAGGGGGTTGCACTCTGACATGCAAAGGTGCTGCACTCTACAAGCAAGTATTATTGCACGGTGCAGACGATCACGTATATGCCTTGTGGTGGAATAAGAGACGATTACAAAAGCTTACACACCCGTGCTCTAGGGCTGAATGTAATAATAGATCTGTCCATTCAGACATAGACATGTTATGCATGTCTCTGATTCAGAAACACGCCTACTTTCACTCTAAAGACAGCTTGCCATCACTTGCGCCATTGAGGATGCCTCTGGGTTCAAAGCTGGTCAAGGATGACATAGTGCGCGACCTTGTGTTTGAGAGCACCGAGACAATTTAGGCCCGTCACGGTAGCGCAGTGAGCGCCATTTCCCCACTGTGCACAGAGGTACTTTCCACTGAAAGACTCTGTGCCCCAGAGAGTGCTTTGACAAAGGACGGCACAGGTCGACGTTTCGGCTTACGCCTTCTTCAGGACATAAACAAATGGGACATAACTTCAACAAACAAATAAAAGGTAACTCTGCGGACGTACTGACATACACGGCGCGGGGGAAAAAAAAAAAAGTTGGGTGAGAAAAGGACCAGAAAAAATAGTAAAAATATCACCGCGTTTGTGCTCCATTGAGACCTATGTGGTGTTCTCTCACTCTACTATGCTATTGAGTGAGAGTCAGTGGGAAAAACAAAGCACACTACATCAATGAAACTCCCGCTTTCCCCGTCTACACATAGAGAACGTCCAAAAAGTGGCGACACATCCCCTAGACTCCAGAGTGCAGTCCCTTTTCGGCGGGGCGTGAAAATGTGACTGCTTACACCCAGCGCCATTTTCAAAAATGGCGATTTTTTTTTAGAAAAGCGAAGACTTGTGTGTCATATGATTCGATTTGAAACGAAGTCTTGAATATCCGACCACTTTTCGTTTGGGCAAAATCTTTGCCAGCGGACAATTATTGCTGCGCTTTGATGGCACTGTTTACGTGGTGCACTGATCCAACAGGATGTGAGTAAACGGAAAGGGGGTTGCACTCTGACAGGCCAAGGTGTTGCACTCTGCGGGCAAGTATTATTGCACGGTGCAGACGATCACGTACCTGCCTTGTGGTGGAATAAGAGACGATTACAAAAGCATACACACCCGTGCTCTAGGACTGAATGTAATAATAGATCTGTCCATTCAGACAGAGACATGTTATGTATGTCTCTGATTCAGAAACACGCCTACTTTCACTCTGAAGACAGCCTGCCATCACTTGCGCCATTGAGGATGCCTCTGGGTTCAAAGCTGGTAAAGGATGACATAGTGCGCGACCTTGTGTTTGAGAGCACCGAGACAATTTAGGCCCGTCACGGTAGCGCAGTGAGCGCCATTTCCCCACCGTGCACAGAGGTACTTTCCGCTGAAAGACTCTGTGCCCCAGAGAGTGCACATCCCCAAGAAATGCCAGTATCACGTCAATCAAACATGACGTCGGAAAAATGACGCTGATACTGCCTTTTGCGTCAGTGCGCGCGTGCCTTTTCTGCGATGGATCTGACCTGTTCAGTACGTAAGCAGCCCTGCACAGCGTTCTGGGTTCTTCTTCTTTCATGAATTTGTTCTCCGTGCATATTCTGTTCATAAAGTATTGGAGTTGTATTCTGTTATATCCCGTGTCTTCTCTGCGATTGCACGAAGATGGCGACATAGTAGAAGTAAAACACACCACGTCTCCAAACAGAGGAATTCGGAAAGAAAGTGGCGAGACACCCCCAAGAAAAAACAGCATCACGTCAATCAAACATGACGCACTTACTTTACGTCAGTGCGCAGGCGTCTCTTCTTCGATGTTTGTGAGGCGTGTGGCTTGTAGAGGAAATGTGCTGTGAGTACAAATTTTCGAGTCAACTGACGATAACGGCTGCAGTGAATTTTTCTAATTTTTTTGTATATTTTTTTATGGCACCCCAGGCTCATTATCTATGTATAGTAGGAGCGATTTTGAGATCTAAAGTGTGTTAACCAGCACTTTCATCAGGTACGGCTTACGCCAAAAGTATAAAAGCGACAACCTCCAAAATTCACTTAGTTGAGAGTCCGTATTCATGCTATCTATGTCCAAAACATGGAGTGGTTTAGGTAAATATTACGCCTTTAAACGCCAGAAAGCCACTTTTTCTGAAAAGGGCGATAACTCGCAAATCATGTGTGCAATCGTACCTGGATCGGGCCTTCTATTCAACAATCTTGATTCATTTAGAAACCCCAAATTTGAAATCGATCGGTTCAGTATTTTCGGAGAAATAGGCATCTGAACTGGGTTCACATGCAATGTCAACTCAGGCTCGGTTTACATGAAAACTATAAGAGCGACCATTTTCTAGTAGTGACTTTGTTCAGAGTCCGTATTCAAGCTATCTACTGCCAAAAAATTGAGTGATTTAAATAAATATTACGCCTGTACACGAAAGACAACCAACTTGTCTCAAAAGGGCGATAACTCCCAAATCACTTAAGCAATCATCACACGCTTGAATCGTCTAATGTAACATTTTGATATATTTGGATAGCCCAAATTTGAAGCCATTCGGTTGAGTATTTTCGAAGAAACGGGCCTGGACACAATTCACACACACACGCACGCACGCACGCACGCACACACATACGCACAGACGGCACTCACTGAGGAGGAGAAGCGCGTTCGGTGGACCGTACATGTCAGCATCGATGACGCACGTTTTCTTACGTCATTGTCAGAGTTACACTTGCAAAATCGTCTCTGCGGGAGATCGGCAGTGACGTGCGTTTGTACCACAGATGCTGCCCATGAACGTGGAAAATTTAGCCCGTCCTATGATGTTGTTTCCATTACTATGGAAACAACATAAAAACACCAGACTTCATGGACATGAAATATTTGACAATATTAAAACTGCAATGTAATTACAAAACAACGACAATAACCACCAAAAGCAAAAACAAACAAACAAAAAACCCAAACAAACAAACAACAACAACAACAAACAAACAAGCAAGCAAGGAAACAAAAAACAAATGCATACAGAAAGCATAAAGCTAAACGAGGAATTCCAACTGAATGTGATAATTTCTAACACTGACCACTAGCGTAAATGCTGGTTGACAAAAGTGGTGATCAACCTGTTGCTTTCATTCCTAAAGTGTCAGATAGATATGAAATGCTTCCCTTTGCATTGGACGAAAGTGGTGATCAGTCGGTCGACACTAGTTTCGTATGAGCACAAATCTAGCTGGTTCCATTACATGTACGCCTCTATATGAATTCCTAAACTTGCTTTCAATTGCTGAAGTATCAGAGAGTAAACAGATATGAATTGCTTCCCTTTGCATTGGAACCGTAAACGTTAGGTACCTCTACAAACGTACTAGAACCACTATTCAGGTATATTGTTACGTGTGGAGATGTGTTGAAGAGCCCGTCGTCTTATCGAGGGAATACGATGACACACACACAGGCGAACACTTCCTCACGTAGCGAGTTCTTGTGGACTGCACGTTGTCTCTCACTCACAGAAAACACGTGAGCGCGTAGAAAAGTTATAACCGTGTGGAGTTTATTACAGCACTTCTCTGGTGTTACACTGCACTAGCTTTCAAGCTTCGCAAATACAAGCTTCCCTCGTGCACACACACACGCAAACATCTCCGGGCCTTATATCCAGATGCAGTATTCCAGCACATTCCGAACAACTAATATAGAACCAATCAAAAATCAGAACGTAAATCACCAAATTACTATTTTAAAACTAAAGAAGATTCCAGAATAGTCAAGTACCTGCCCGCCGAACCTACGCGCGTTATATAACATCGAATCGTAAACAAGTCAGAACAAAGCGATTTGCACGAAAATTCCGAGCGACTCAGCTCTAGGCCCTAAGTGCATACCTTTCGCTCGAGGCGAAATAGCTACAGTCAAAACAAGGTCACCACTTCTCGAATACTCGTGATAACAATACAAAATTCTGAATCACGGGAAACAGATTTACAGTACTAAAACACAGTATGAACTAAACATAGCAACTTCTCTGTGTGAATAAACTACCAAAAAATTAATATAAAATACAGCTGTTATCCTACAGCATACAAGGCACAGCCACGCTCGTAACATATATACAATCGCGTTGTGATTTATTTTCTTTGATAACGATATTCAAAGTCACCCATATAAAAGATGAAACCTCTAAATGATTATTCAGAGTTTTGTCAAATGATTGTGAAAAATGGATTAATGTTCCTCATCCCCACCCAACCACACACCCTACCTGCGCAGACACACACTGTCAATGTAAACTCACAATGGACACGGAGAACTGTGTATGAAACTTTTAACATTCACTCCGAATATACTTCGGGACTGATACAAGCTTTACTACACAAATACCAAGAATAAACCCTCGAATATGGGAGATAACTCTTGGAACTTATAACCCGACCATTCATACAGCTGGCGGGATCTATCAGCACACAGTAGTATTAGAAACTATAAAGGATTCATAGGTATGGAAAAGGCTTTGGAAGTCATTCTGAACAATAGAAAGTACTTGTTGTCAAATAGGAGATTCATTAATGACGGGAAAATGGCAGTGCTGAGTTCTTTGATGAGCCGTGGAGTGGTTTAACTCAAGACGCAAAATATAACAACCAACACAACAGCAACATTAACAAACTCAAAGAAAACGTACACGCACAAAAATTTAAATGAAGCAGATTCTAGTCTAAAATTCGGAAAAGAAGTCTCTGTGTACTAATAATTGACTCACGACTAGACAAGTGTATAGTACTGAACACTGTGATGGCAAAATTGCACTCCGGGTTAAAACAGGTTATAGTTCCGAGTATCTTATGGTCACATTTCTTGAATTTATGCACCTTGTCGTCTGTCGCAAATGAACTACGGTTTGCACGGAATTGAGTACTCTACAATGACCCACAAATACCATATCAGAAGAAGTTTCACCTATAGTAATTATCCAACAACTCTGATGAGAGGGTAAACGCTTGAATAAATAAAAGAGCTCAATCAGACTACTATTGTCGTCGGCAGGACTGTCGTTTCATTATGTACATCGTTCAGCAGACACTGACAGATCTCTGTGTGTGGAGCCGCTGCTAATGATCTTCCAGGCCACATTAACGTGCACAGTCGATCTTTATGCATGTGTTTACACACAAGGGAAAACGGGCAGAGTCAGCACGTGGTGAGAAAAACAATCAGCTGAACTGTTACTGGGCAGGGGATCTACCTGCGGATCTTAAGGTACTAGGTGTAAATATTGTGCTGGGAAAGAACTTCGAAGAATTTATTTGAACGTGTGCAGGTGCCGTTTGGCGACTCACGATCGTTCATTTTGTCGTGATTTCCCGTATTACAAGAAGTGTCAAACCGATCGGCGTTCTCCAGCAGTGCTGTTTCGTGATGGATGTTTTGCCAGTTGATAGGTGAAAGTTCTTGGTTGGATACTTCCAAAACACCAACTGTCTCGCGTTAAATTGCTGAAAAAGATTGTATCAATTTCACGGTTTGCATAAGATCAAATGAACGGCTCAGTTTTCTCATTCAGCGTAAACCACAACAAATGCATAATCATAACTCAAAACTGTATTACAAAATTAACCTTAAGAATACTCGCATAATAATTGCCTTTTAATTTTCGCTGTTAAAAAAAGAGTTTGAAGTTCTTAAGGTGCAGCGACCAGAAGGGAGGGGGAAGGGTAGAAAGCATATTATACAGAAATGTAAGAGAATAAAAGTACCGTCTTGCACGTCGGATGATGACGGTGGCAACCACCACGACCACGACTACCACAACAATAAGAACCACGATCCAAGCAACATTCACATCCGCATTTCCGTCCTCTGAAACAGTGCGTCAACCGATTTAATGGTAAACACCCAAAAGACAGGTGGATGTATAGCTGAAACGAATAGCAAGATTCACTTGGCTGTATGGAAATTCAACACACGGTATCTGTGAAGGTGCTGACTTTTCTTTCCGCTTCCACATCGGCAAGGCCAAACTGTGCGAAGTGCAACTAAAACTGTGATAATTTGTGAACATTCAGTCTAAAATTTATTCCAAAATGACATCACATCTTAGACTCCATAGGTCAGTACACGTTGTCTTCCGTAATAATACCGTAACAAATAACGATACTGTGAATTCATGTAGTGCAGGCACACTCAGCCGCGAATTAGTCTTTGTGGCTTGCGCGGCTTTAAGCCCTAAAAACTCACCCTTATCCACGTGCAGCAAAGAAGTAGCGATTGTAGTTCGGGTATACCGTCAAGATAGCTTTAGATACTGACGATAAAAATGAGCGTCTATATCTCCACGCAAAATCGATACATTATGGCGACAAGTAATTTGCGTAATTTCTTTGGGTAATTTACTTACCAGGTGTGTGTGTCACGTTCTCTGTATGAATTCTCGTTGAGTTCACAGGCTGAATCGTCGTTGCATCTGTAAGAGAGAGAGAGAGAGTTCATCATTCTTAGTCCGACTCCCGAACTGCTGCTGCTATGAAGAACATCAGTAATCATCATTTGGACAAACGTTTGTTACAATGTCTGAGAAGTTTGTCATGTTCATCTGCGATATGTTTTTTTGATCGTTTGCTTGTTTTAGAGTCCTATATTGTGCTGAAACAGCGACCATGACTCCGGCAAAAATCCCCTGAGCCCTGCTTGCGGACGACTTTGCGATGTGGAATCGGAGTCTACCTCTACTGCCACAGTAAGAATGCAAGAGGCCTTCAACACCACCTCCAAATGGGCGAGGAACTGGTGTGTCACATCAACAGCCAGAGGACAGTGGCCACTTCCTTCTCTCTCCCAAACACCAAGGAGACCCTCAAAGTGACCATCAACAACCACGAAATCCCTCAAGACAACCCCACATACCTTGTTACCAAACTGGACAAGAAACTGACCTGGAACCCGCACATTAGAGAGATTGAGAAAAGGCCATAAGAAGACTCTCCCTCGTGAAGAAACTTGCTGACAACAAGTGGGGATCCAACAGCAGCATCCTGAAGAAGGTGTACGTGGGGAACGTACGCCCTGAGAGGAGTACGGAGCAGCAGCGTGGGTCACCACAGCACAGAGCAACACCAGCAGGTTGGCCAAGGTGCAGAACGCAGGCATGCGGATCAACACAGGCAGACTGAAAACTACACCTATACACACCCTCGAGACAGCCACAGGACTCCATTCCCTTGACCAACGAAGAGAGGAGAACGTTCTCACCCAGAGTGAAAAACTGGAACGACTGTCCACCCATCCTGCCAACCGGTACCTCCAAGAGCCCACAAAGAACTGACTGAAAAGAAGCAGCTTCAACGACCTGACGAAACAGTTGACGAGAACACACATAGGCATCCTGCCACCCACTCCTGAAGACCATGGGCCCCTCCAAGCTGCTACAGGAATAGGACACCAACCTCGAAGGTTGTTACAGGTGTCTCAGGAGTGACCAGCAAGAAAGACCAGCCACCCTCAGGTTTTCTCGCACTGAAAATGCTGGATAGGGACTATAATGCGTCAGTCTGAACACACGCATACACTGACGGGTCCTCCGATGCCGCAACCAAGAACGGAGGAAGTGGGGTCCTCATCCGCCATCCAAATGGCCACTGCACATTAAGCTCCTTGTCTGCTGGACGACTGTCAACGAATTACAGAGCTGAAGCCACCGCTCTCCGTGAAGCTGCCAGACTCGTCAGCACAGAATCCCCCCCCCCCCCCCCCTGCCCGCACACGTCGTCTTCCTCACTGACTGCAAATCGGTCGCCAACAGTTTGCCGTCACCCAGTGAGCAGCTGGAAGGAGACACACAGCACCTGCTCACTGCCCTGTCACAACAGATGAAGGTCGCTATACAGTGGATCCCTGCTCACTGTGGTCTCACGGGGAACAAAGATGCTGACAGACTCGCCAAGTCAGGCAACAGAAAAGAGCAACCACAGCAGCCAGTCTCCTACAGTGAAGCCAAAACTAAGGCCAAACGCCACTACAAGACAATCTGGACGCCCCAACATAATTCCCCATCTGACGAACAGATTCCACACCTCCAGGGTCACCAACAGACCACCATTTTCTACTTACAAACTGCACACTGCAGACTGCGTGCCCACCTTGGGCCTACATTCACCAGACTGCCAATGCGAAACAGCCACCAGAGCCCGGAGCACATTCTGCAGTCCTGCCCTTCTACCAAAAAGCCGTGACACATTTTTGGCAAAATTCACCAACCGCTAACAGAGAAACTCTGGGGCACCAAGACGGAACTCCTAATTACCACCGGATTCATCAAAAACCACCAACCTAATCATCTTGATATCAGCCGTGTGTGGTGGAAAAGGACGTTAAGCTCCCAAACACCCATCCCATCCCCCTATGAGCTCATCTCGGGCCTGGTGTATTTCAAAGGGATCCTCCTGTGTCTTGTATCACAATGTACAATGCCCCGACTTGTGATTCGACACCACTGAACGTATCAACAGGTCTTGTGCTGATGTTTTGATAGATATTGAACAAAGAATCATTTCTTGAAAACACACACACACACACACACACACACACACACACACACACACACACACACACACACACACAGTGAGAGAGGGGAGTTTAACGTCCTTTTCCAACACGTGTGGGTGCACGATATCAAAGACGGGGCAACGAGAAAAACACCAGCTCAAATGTTTGGCCCCAGCCGGGATTCGAATTCACGACCCGAGCATTGGAAGTCCAACGCTCTACCATTCGGCTCTTGCGGCCGCCCGAGAGAGAGAGAGAGAGAGAGAGAGAGAGAGAATATATGACCACCAACCCCTACCGCTCGACCCCCCTTCCCTCCTCACCCCTCCCCCCCCCCCCCCCCCCCCCCCCCCCCCCCCCCCCCCCCCCCCCCCCCCCCCCCCCCCCCCCCCCCCCCCCCCCTTCTCTCCTTTTAACGCCAGCTTATCGATAGGTGATCTCGATTTCAAGGCAAGGGATCAATTACATTGACAGACAGATCGAAGCTTGTGTCACGGTGTCACGTGATTAAATGCGCTTCTTTTCATGCTGACGGCATACGCAATTAGTCATTGTTACCGAGCGCTTCACGACTGTCAACAGGTGGGTGAATACTTTTGTGTAAACTTACTTTAACTGGTAGACTGAGTTTAATTTCATCAATTCACTAACACCAGCACACTGTGAAAAGTTTAAGGATAATTTTCATAGTGCTCATTCGCACCAGACCACGCCACAGTACTACACTACACTGAAACACACGCGTTGATTTCGACTGAAACGCGTTTTGTCAACACTTTCAGGCGAAATAATTAGACTTGCGTAGTGCGAATTCTGAACTCGGGTGCAGTTCATAATGTATATACCTATGGGCTTGGTGGTATTTCCCGAAAAAGAGCTAATTTCTACTGGATACAGTAGCGGCAACAACCGTACTTCTGCCTTTTGTGTTCAAGTTTGTTGTCATTCTGTTGTTAACCTTGCGTAGAACCGTGTGTTAAACGGAGTGTATTTCTTTTCATCCGTGTATTGCACACGCTTGAACTTACCACAGAAGAGCAGAAAGATGGTATTGTTGATGGCACATTTGCACATGGCAAGTAAACACTCCCTCCGATAATGACATTTTTAACAGCCTTGTCACCCCGAAAGATCTCAGTTTCAAAGAGGTACACTTTGCACACTACACATTTTCCATCCAGGATTTAATTTTTCACCTGATGAACAGTAAAAGGACTACACTACACCACAACACACGCGTTGATTTCCACTGAAAAGCGTCATGTCAACACTTTCAGGCGAAATAATCAAACTTGCGTAATGTTGTTGCGTAGATCTTAGTTTCAAAATTGCACTCTGTACACTACACATTTTCAATCTGGGAATTTTTTTTTTTTACCTGATGAACAGTAAAATGACGTTGGTATAAACTCCCTGTCGCTAATATGGGAGAGTGAAATAGGTATATACTTTGGAAATGTTCAGCCCGCCAAATTTGAAAAAAAAAAATAAATGCAATTTTAAATTCCGAAATTTAAATAGCTGAGCAGACCCTTCGCACCACGTGATTGTAATGTGTTTATGTCCAGTGTGTGAGAGAATGCGTGTGATTCACGTGAGCGTGCGTGTTGGGTTCAGTTCGCGGCGCTTTGAGCCGATTCAGGAAATTGGGTAAAGCGCCTATACAATACTCATTATTATTATTATTATTATTATTATATATACTGTAACAGGCCTCCAGAATGAACTAATTATCCATGTAAGTCGATCTGAAGGAAAATTTATACCACTAATTTCTCTAATGTCCTGCTAATGACGTTATTCAATGTTAGGTTGGTAGAAACGAAAAAGAGAAACAGTTCACGAGTTACTTGTTGGTCGGTCGGTTGACTCGTTCAAACATGCGTTGAAGACGCACCTCTTTCAGCTCCAATTCGAAGACTGAATCAGTATTTCACCATCATGATCATGATGTTTTGTGAGACTGTATTGTATGACTGTGGGTATGTAATGTACGTAATGTGTGTGTAATGTACGTTTTGCTATTTTAAGGCACGCAGAGAGAATATTCATTATTATCATTACTATTGTCTATACAGTTGTTATAGATGTATTCTGTCATAATCACGGTTTCGTGCGGCTTAATAAGAAGATACCTTCTGACTTCTTTCCATTTCCTTCGTTTTGCTTCTTTGATTTTCCTTTCCTTATGCTGTTGATCGTGTATTTATCCAATGCTACACTTGTTATCACGGATAGGCATATCATTTTTTTTCCTGATGGAAAGAAAGTCGAGTTTTGCCATTTGCTGAAAGCGCTTCCGAACACACATCCAAAATGGCCTTTACCTTCATTAAAACCAAAACGTTAATAGAAATTAATATCAGCGCCGAAAACAAAGAGTATTAGTTGTCTATGTGTATGCACTGTGTCGGCGATCATTGTAGGTTACAGTTACACTTTGTGCGGTAATGACTGATCGGTAAGGACATACAGATAAAGAGTGGACTGGCAATACCTGTACTCATGTTATCAGTGTCATCGTACACCGAGACATGTCGATAGATTCAGTTCGTGCAGTGTCGCAAATCGGACATTGTACTTCATTCGTGATATCAACGCACCATATTGAAAACACATAGCTAGGCATTACACACAGTGATAAGACGTGAGCGTGTATGGATATAAAATGATCGATTGAGGACAATGGTATGCCCTCCTTAACATTTCCACCTACGTTAGAGGTGGGTCTCTTGCGTGAAGGGACGAACTGGGGATACAAAAGAGCTGCCCTTAAAGTTGGTCCGTTCTATCAGTTGTATAGACTACGCCACATAGGGACATGCGCATAATGACCCAGTAGGTGTCCAATTATAACAGCCTATACACAAATATAAGAGACACGTTTGGCTTCAGTATTGTTTACCTAGGACTGCGGGCGCTATGAGACAGTGTAAACACTTGTAAACATGAAGTGTGCATGCAGGGTGTTTTGGTTAGTTGTTTTGTCGGGTTCTCAATGGCACAGAGGTACCAGCAATGGACAGTCTGAGTCAGTAGCACAAGCATTATATATATTATCAGAACATTGAACGGTCAAAGGGAGACAATGAGATAACTCTTGTCACTAGTGTGAACACTGTAGCACTGATACAAGTTTGTGTACACAATTACAAAGCGTAAACCCTCGAATATGGGAGATAACTCTTTGAACTTATAACCCACCCATTCCTGTAACTCAGTGTAGGAAACTGTCAACAGTTTTAGGAAGTGTTGAAGATTCATAGGTATGGAAAAGGTTTTTGGAATGTTTTCATAATACTGTAGTGCCGCCTGCTAGAGTTCCATGAATTACTACGTTGTAGTGTGCTATGTCCGCTATGCTGATGCCTGAATGCTGTTTGTCAGGACGGCGGTAAACACCAACACAACACGCACTAAACACATAACGTCACAAGACATGAATAAAAGAAATTAAACTGTTACAAAAACCTTTACACTTCCCATCCATAGTTCCGAGATATCTTAGTTTACATTCTGCTATAAAAATAAACAAGATGGTTGCCCTTTAGAGGCTAGAATTACAACGAAAGCAACACCTTTCTAAAACAAGGGGAGTAATCACCGCCTTGACCCGAGAGCAAGGGACAGTGCTCTCCTTAGACTTAGTAAGCACTAGGCCGGGCTTCCCCTCTCAGAAATAACCAACAGCAGAGACGCCCAACTTGGTGTGCTAATAGACAGTGATAAGACCTATGCATACATACCATTTCAAATGACCTTGACCCAAGATCAAGGTAATTAAAGCGGTCTGGTTGGAAATTTTTACATTTGCATTTACTCAAAATCTAGAAGAACCAGAAGCATCAAACTTTTCATGATGATAGACATTGGCAACACCTTTACTGACATACCTGTGTTCAGTGACTTTTAGTTAAGGTCAAGGCCATGCAAGCTGTTTTTGAGAAACTTTAACCTTGACATTTTCTCTGAAAGAACAAACAGTAGAGGCACCAAACGAGGCATGATTATAGACAGCAATGAGACCTACCTGTTTGAATGACCTTGACTGATAGTGAAGGTCAAGGTCATTAAAGCTGTCTGTTGTAAATTTTAACATTACTATTTTCAGAGGAACTACAAATACTACAGGCGTCAAACTTGGCACAACGATAGACATTGATGAGATCTCATTTCATGAATGCACCACAATAGGAGAGACTAGACTTGAACAAGTCTAGACGTGGACGTTTGAGACTGCTCCTCGAGGTGCTGTATCGGGTGCCACTGGGTCAGAAGAGTTTTGACAAGTAGGAAGGGGCTTTCCCCTTGAGTACTTATGCATCAACAGGCATTTGTTAAGGGCAAAATGCTTTTTTCTAATGGCAGATACTCTAGCACCGTGAATTTTTCATCCGTGGTGAAAGTGGAGTCGGGGAGGACAAGCTTAATGCCGCGTCGGTACAGGGAATTTAACTTTCGAAGATGGGGTTCTCCCCAACCGTCCCAAACAGTTGACACTGAATACATAATTATTTGGTCAGATGTACGAGAATAAGAGAGAGAGAGAGAGAGAGAGAGAGAGAAATTTATTTGAAATCTGTGGAAGTTTTGTGTTGCAACCAAGTTTGAAACTTGCCGTTTTGAGAGAGAGAGAGAGATCTGAAAAAGGTTCACTTTTGTTTTATAAAGAAAGTTTTAGAGCCATCACTGTCAAAATGTAATGTGCTTAAATTTTTATTCAATGTATCAACGGCCAAAGTATGGAGCGATTTGAACAAATTCCACGGCTGAAAACGCGTGACAACCGACGGGCGATAATTCCGAAAGTATTGTCGGCAACCACAAACCGCTCGGAGTCTCTCCTAAATACTTGAAAGAAAGTTTCAAGCCACTTGATTTAGGCTTTTTTTGTGGAAAAAATAAACCCGTCCTATTACCATAGAAGCAACATGAAAAGCAACAGATCTAAAATTTGACGCATGTCGGGCAGCGGTGGGCACGCGATGAGACAAAGGCAATGCAAAGGAAAGGAAGGGGGCTGCAAATGAGACTTGACTAGTGAGGTACTAACAATGTGGTTACCAGTCGAATAATTATGTTGTTTCCATTCAGTGACCAGCCGTCGGCCGCGAACTTTTTTCCCCATGAGTCATGTTTACATTCGCGTTTGCTGCACGAGCACACACACAATCTCTCTCTCAGGCATGGGAATTGTCCGCCTAAAGGCAAATTTCCGCTTAAAGCAAACTGGGTTTCCGCCTAAAAAAAAAAAAAAAAAAAATTGTCCGTCTAAAAAAGTCTGGTTGATAAAAAAAAGATTGTAGCTCCGCTTTTCTTTTCACCGATTGCCGCCGAGGTGTTGGCCGCCCGCTTCAGTTACGCGATACCTAAACGGAAAATACAGCGTTTCTTCTGCGGGCAGCGCTAGGGCTGAACGGTACCTCGTTTCCGGTCTATTCTGGTTTTGCTTCACAAGTTGCGTAGTCGAGAAGATTCGAATCGGTGCCAGCTCAAAATGTCAGTAGTTTCATGATTTGTCCAGCGCGGACAACCGTTCGACGACAGTGCTTGTGATAATTCGTGGCGGTGGGAGTGGCTGACTGCCACAGAGAGTGAACAACGGGTTGGCACGTACGTTTGAAAGGTTGACGTACCGGGTGCAGCATGGTGCATGCCATGACTGAGGGCTTACTTCAGCCCCAGGAAAGCTACAAAATGCCAGTTACTATTGATACTTAGGGCATATGCAGGGCTGGCACTCATATCCTGCAGTTGCCCCCCCCCCCCCCTCGCTTTTCACTTTCTTTGGGTAAAGTTGGCCTTCCTTCTCCCCCCCCCCCCCCCTTCGCTTTTCACTTTCTTGGGGCAAAGTCCTTCCTTTCCGCACCGCGAAAATTTCAGTCTTTTTTGACTTCTCCAATTCCCATGCCTCTCTCTCTCTCTCTCTGTGAGCGGTGGGCGAGGGGGGGCGGGGTAACGTGAAATCATTAATTTCCGCGAGGAAGTACTGAACAGTCCCACACGACACACATTAAATGGGAGTGAACATGGCGAGATGCAGGCTACTCATCGTGTGTCTCAAGTTTCTGTTATGGACCGCCTGGTTTATACTTTGCTACAGCCAGAATTGTAAGTTCATATACGCTAATTTTTTTAATGAAATAATGCTTTAAACAAAAGTCTGTTATTTGCATAATGAGGTGTGTGTGGACAGTAACAATTAATCGGCAACGACTGATTTTTTTTAATGAAATTCCTCATTTACCGACCGTAGTATGTTCGATCTTTGACAATGTGCACACAAACACAAACACGTGTTAACAAACGTGTGTGTGTGTGTGTGTGTGTGTGTGTGTGTGTGTGTGTGTGTGTGTGTGATTTCCTGTTCTTATGTTTTTTGTTGCTGTTGTTTTCTTCTTCTCCTTCTATTCATTTTTTTTTCTTTTCAATGTTCGTTTTTGTGGTAGTGTAGAACGGCAAGTTTGAAAAATGGTCTTTGTATTATTATAACTTCCTACTTTGTAAAATAAAGGATCGTTATCGTTATCGTTATCTCTCCTGTAAATAGTCACACTTCACACGTGCTTTGCTCTTTTGCAACAGGTGCGGAGTTGGATTTCCCTGCACTGAATGGATCATCCACGATATCTGTTAAAGAAAACGACACTGTAACGCTGCTTTTTAGCATCAGAGTCAAGGACAACTGTAGTCTTCCAGACAGCTTTTTGATGGTCACTCACTCAGACCAGACTGTATGTCAAATGCTTCAAACAAATGGAGCTTGTAATGATACAGGGGACATCTGCTCATGCACGAAAGACAATACGTTTAATTTTTCGAGGAAATTTACTCGTGTTGACAACGGAGCATGGACATGGTTTACTACGCAAATGAAAAAGACAATTGAATTCATCGTTTTATGTGAGTATACTAGATAGCATCTATTTATTTCATTTATTTTATTTATTTATTTATTTATTTAAGGAGTTACGTCTGCGTGTTCAGTATTTTTTTACCGTTGACGTTTGAGAGCGGAGACATTCTTCTGAGGGAATATACAGGATTTTATTTTAGAAGGGTAGTCTTTATTATCATTACCAACACTATATTCATAATCTTTTATAGACCCCCCGCAAGTGAAGGAACTAAACCTTTCCGACGGGCCCCAAGCTGTGTATCTGCAGAACAGCACTGTAAATGTCGACTGTGTCTTGGACAACGGTAACCCACCTGTTGCTGCTGTATTGCTGGATAGACACGGGGACGTATTACACAACAGCAGTAAAGGAGAGATACACTACACGTTTCCTGCTGTGGGCTGTCAGGACGCTGGCATCATTCGCTGTGAGGCACCAGGAGCGAGTGAGAACAAGACTGCCACACTGCTTGTCAGATGTGAGAATGACTATACGTATTTCTGGTTCTTAAAAATTAGACCCGCTACAAATATTTTTGAGTGAATGTTTGTGGCGAGCCGCTTTAGGAAATATTTTTGGACTTGTTACATTCTCTATAGCCTGTTTATGAGACCAGGATAGAGCTGGAAATAATTATCACACAACAAACAAACCACAAAACAAAACACAGCAAAGTACAACTATAAACAACAACAATTACAAAAAAAAAAACCTCATGAATAAAAAGTGTTTAAACTTTTTCAATGAAAAAATCAACTGAAATGCCATGTCATATCTTTTCAGGTCCACCAGAATTTGCAGGTACCTTCAGAGATGAATTCAAGGTGACTTCTGAAAAGGACTTGTCCGTGTCGTTTTCTGTGCGGGCACACAATGAGACCTTTACACAATGCTGGTTAAGCCACAACTCCAGTATGTATACCCAAGACTGTCAGAGGTTTGTATAAATGTATACATTTCCACCTCAGTTTAAATCCTGTATTCATTTTCCCTTTTTGTGTGTATGAATAACACGAAAAAAGGTTACTCTTTAAAGTTCCCCAGTAATGTCAATAATAATGTGTCAAAATATCACGATTGTTTGAAGAGTTTAAGCAGAAAGTTTTATTTCTGGCTTTCGTTTCAACCTCAAGACTTTATTCCTTTTTTACGTCTAGTGATAATTCCTATGTTCAAGCCATTGTGGTGTGGGTGAATTTCTCTCGTTTAACGCAAATTCCTCACAAGTTAAGCTTATAATTATTTTCAGACGCCTCACTGTGACTGGCGAACTTCCAGATTTAAATGTCACCATACATCTGGATAATGTGACACACGAGATGGACGGCCAGTGGTGGTTGACTCTTACCAATGGGGAAGGGAGTGCTTCGCATGACTTCCACATAAATGTTGCTGCAGGTTTGTCGCCTTCGTGAAGTTCTTTGACTTCCTGGTAGTCCTTTATGTTAGCGCAACTAACGGGTCAGAGTCAAACAGTAGTTTATACTGGGTAATTTTCAAATAAAAAAAATTCATGTATAGTTGTAGATGTGATATATCAAAATCTAAACACGAGTGTGTGTGTGTGTGTGTGTGTGCGTGCGTGCGTGCGTGCGTGCGTGCGTGCGTGCGTGCGTGCGTGCGTGTGTGTGTGTGTGTGTGAGACCATGTACACTAATTTTGTACTGGAGACAACATTTTAGAAACGTCATGCATGTGGTTCCTTTTCTTGCGATTGTCTCCAGAGACACTTCTTCCACGACACACCAACAATTCAACTGATTATTCATCGGCAGTACATAGTGAAATCATGATTGTCGCCCTGAACGGGGGTGGCTTCGTCCTTCTCATCCTGATTGTCGTTACCGTGAACGTCATCTGCTGGCAGAAAGGTGCTTGATCAATGGACATTTGTTTGTTGTTGTTGTTATTGTTCTTTGTGTTCTTGTTGTATGTCATTAGACCCCTCAAATACCCACTCACCTTTGTTTACGTCGAAATTTGTCTTGACAACATGAAAGATATGTAATTGTTTACATTTGAAAAATTAGTCACTTTATTTTGAGGATCGTGTTAGTTCACATTCTAAAATGAAGTTAATAGTTACAGTGGTAATCTGGTTGATCGCAGGAAGAAAAGCTGCCAGACAACGTCATCCAAACGAAAGAAACTCCCTGGAAGCACATGATGAAATGATTGAACTTCGACCTCTGTCAGGAACAAGAAGAAGCATGCACTTGTATGAAGAAGTCAGGGACATGTCTGGTGAGTATACTTATGTCCGGTTATTACTGCATTTACAGCAGGGAGATTCTTCAAGGCTAAGCTCGCAAACTTTACATTTATTCACAATTACTAAGTTTTCTTGAATCTAAATTGCACTGCATGATTTGAATCTCTTTGAATGTTTGTTCCAAAGTTTATGTGCGGGTTCTCATTTGTTTGTTTGTTTCACGAGATACTTACTTCTTCTCTTGTTGTCGTTGTTTCCTCCAGGCAATGATGTTGGCACTAACTCGGTGAACGGAAATGTTGGTCAGTTTGGGCAACATTTATTTTCTTCGTACTAGAAACTAAGATCAAATGAGAATTACTATACTGCAATTAAAACAAAATATATCATACACATATGATAATAATAATAATACTTTTTATTCTGTGCAGGTGGCTTTGGGGCTCCATCCGCTCCGAACAGACAGAGCCCAAGAGTTGGATCAGACGGGTACCTAGTGCCCGTTCCATCAACGTCGGCTCATGTTCATTCAGAATCAGTTCAAGATTCCGCAGTTTCGTCAGCCGCCGTTTCATCTGGTTACATGGACATGAGCGGCTATGTCGACATGCGCCGAGGGGAAAACGTTCACACCACGGAGTCCCCGCTCTATCAAAACACTACATAAATTAATTCTATTGGTTTATTTAAGTGTGTGTGTGTGTGTGTGTGTGTGTGTGTGTGTGTGTGTGTGTGTGTGTGTGTGTGTGTGTGTTGGGGGAGGGGGGATGACAGACTTTTCTCATCAAGTTTTCATGTAAACTTTGTGTAATTTTTGGAATATTTTTTTGCGCTTAGAACTGTTATTATCTGATAGCGCTACATATTAAGTACTGTCATTATTATGATTATTAAACAATCATGTTTGTTGCTTGGGTCCTGAAGTGTGTATTTGTTCTGAACGTACTCAAACAAAACACCTTTGTTAATAATGTAGTGTTACACACACATAATGAGAGAGGTCTTGTTTGTAGCTGCGAACATACCACATGTTTTCTTACTTTTACCGAGCGGGGAGAGCAGGAGAGAGAGAGAGAGAGGGGTGAGGATGGTTGAGAGGGGGGGGAGGGCTGAGGAGGGGGGGGGGTAGGTTAGAGTTTGCTGTGCTATGTCTTGCCTTTTAATGATTTTTTTTTTTAATTAACGTAATTCACTACCATTCTGTGTGTATAGCAATTAATAAAACTGTATTATATCAAAATGATACCCCTGATAAAATTATATATATATATATATATATATATCAAAGGCTGTGACTAATGGAGCATTAATACAGAGTTACACTTTCTTGAAAGTCAGTGTTAAAGTTTCGCTTTATGTTCTTTTATCGGATGTTTAGTATCACCGCAAGTACGGTTTTTCCCACGACACTGTGAATCATCGGTTCATAAATGTGAGATATATATGTCAGTATGTATACCAGATCTGACGAACTCCTGAGTGAATCAGTGCCTTTGTATTTGAACTAAACACCTCATTTGTACCAGGAAATAAAACGAGAAAGTGAGTAGCCGATTTTTTTTTTCTGACGACTTCATAAATAAATAATTTTGTTCTCCCAACCCGTCAACCCATTTCCTTGTAATCCACAAAACGTCACGGATTTTCCACACTCAATCACACCCACATACACTTATCAGAAGGATAAGGTTCACCAGCATGTCAGAAAAAGATCAAAGTGCATACAAGCTCACTTTTAAACCATCTTCCAAAACAGGCTCCAACAAGGTTAAACAAGACAAATTTACTTTGATCTATTTTCCCATTAGATTACGAAATCTAGAGACATAGAGTAAGCGTATGAGCAAAGACGTTACCCCGGTAAATGTAACAGTCCTCCCCCCCCCCCCGAAAAAAAAGGGGGGGGGGGGTTAACAACAGAACTGTCAACACCCCCCCCCCCCTTCTCTCTCTCTCTCTCTCTCTCCGAGCTGGGGCAAAATATTTGTGGTGGCCTTTTTCTCGTTGACCCGTCTTTCATATCTGCACCTATTCGTGTTGAAAAAGGACGTTAAACTCCCAAACACCCACTTTACCCTCACACACACAACGTGGTAGAAAAGCGCGACGTTAAAATCCTAAACACCCCGAACCCACTCTGTTTTCAGTTTTCTTCGTTCATGCTTAAACCATCTTCCAGCGCACACACACACACACACACACACACACACACACACACGGATGGCACTCACTGAGGCGGAGAAATGCGTTCGCTGCACCATACACGTCAGCATCGATGACACACTATTTCGTACGTCATTGTCAGAGTTACACTTGCAAAATCGTCTCTGCGGGAGATCAGCAGTGACGTGCGTTTGTACCACAGATGCTTGCCTATGAACGTGGAAAATTTTGCCCACACGCACACACGCGAAAAAGAAAATGAAAAGGGGGTTGGGGTAAGTGTGTGTGTGTGTGTGTGTGGGGGGGGGGGGGGATTGCGTTTGTACCACAGATGCTTGCCGATGAAGGTGGAAACTTTTGCCTGTCCTATGATGCTGTTTCCATTACTATGGAAACAACATAAAAACCCGAATGCACACAGAAAAAGTTTTAAAAAGTCAGGCACACACGAGAAAAAGAAAATGAAAAGGGGGTTGGGGTAAGTGTGTGTGTGTGTGTGTGGGGGGGGGGGGGTAAGAGCTTTGCTTTAAAGTCCTTTTTTCGACACATATAGGTAATATCAAAGACGGGGCAACGAGAAAAAAGCCTACACAAATATTTGGTCCCAGTCGGAAATCGAATTCACGGCCCGAGCATCGAAAGAAAATCAGGAGATTGTGACTTACTTAGACGTACGAAATCGTATTAGTGACAAGTAACAGGAAAAGTATTGACCTACCAACAATTAACTCGTGTACAATGGCCTTTTGCCCCTGGGTTCTTTTCAACCTGTCGGATAATGTCATAAGCACGATATTAGAGAAAATAGTACCCTTAAATATTCACTTACATCGACTTATAATTTATGAGTTCATTCTCAAGAGACCTGTCCCAGCATGATCCCCTTTCACTCTCTCACCTTAGCGCCAGGAACTGCATGCCAGCGCCACTTCCTACCGCGCTTATCAATGTTTGGAGTGTTGGTAGCGGACCCTGAACAGATTAAATTTTGGAAGTGGTCGCGCTTATACCTTTGACGTAAACCGTACATCACTTGGCAGTGGGGGGAGGAAATCTTTTCTACGTGCTCTATGATTAAATTGTACTTAAGCTTGACAGACACGCAAACCGTAAAGCCCCTCTAAAGAACACAGAGACCTCCTTGGAGAAGTTTTTTTTTATAGTCCCTGATCAGCCATATACGGTTCAATATATGGGGCCAGTATAATCTCAAGGGCGGATCAACAGGTGGGTTTTCTCGTTCGTCGCTCTGGTGGGTTAAACGTTGTTTACCACCACGTACATAACGGGACAGAACGTATAATGTTATTCCTTCAGGGTAGGTGGAAAGATCAGCTGTACCTGCCATTGCGGGTGGGTGCTTGGGGGTTTAACGTCCTTTTCCACCACATACGGATGATAACAAAGACGGGGCAACGATGAAAAAGCCAGCACAAATATTTGGCCCCAGCTGGGATCGAACTCACGACCCGAGATTTAGAAGTCCAACGCTCTACCATTCGGCCACCCCGGCTCCCCACCTGCCATTGCATTTAGTTCTATATACATATAAATGAATATATAATTATATAAACATATACTTACAAACTATTGTAGTAGGTGCACTATGTAAATGCTCTATGTTCTTAACCTGTATTTGGTCATTTGCAAACACCTCCTTATACCATACTGGTAGCTAGTAACACCCAACAGATAAACGTCGTGATATGCTGATAAGTTTTTCCTGGTCTATTCACCAGATCGGTAACAAGTACAGACACGCAATGAATTAGTGTTATGTACTGTTATGTAGGAGTGTTTGTACAATCTATACAGTCTTTTCTTCCTGTCAAGAAACTGGCGGGGATACACACACACACACACACACACACACACACACACAGAACAAAATTATCCGGCTGAACTTCATTCTAACCATTGTAAAACCATACCACAACATAGATTCTGCTGGATCGTCGGTCGCTGATATGATTAATGCTGAGTTAGCAAGAAGTATTCAGCGGATGCGTCCATCTTTGGATCTCTCTCACAGCTATTCGATCTTTCTGTGTTCCCTACTAGTTTCACTTGAACACATCGAAGGAAATGCACTACGTGCGTACAGCAGTGAAAGCCAGACTAGATTTTTTGTTCGTTCTCCGGATGCAAGCTAATGCGGGCAGACAACTCTTACGCGTTGTCCCTCAAAGGAAGGTAAGTGAACTATCTTTACTGATTCCAAGGTCTTTGTTAACACCAATCTAGTTGTTTCCACTACACGCCTCAATTTTCACTGATTAAAGTAGCTGAGAGTTAGTAGATATGAAGTGCTTTCCTTTTCATTGGAACCGTGAACGTTGGGTAGGGATCTCTCAGAACACAGTAGTTTTGGAAACTATAGCGGATTCACAGGCAAGGAAAACGCTGTGGGTGTTTTTATTCTTCACTGTAAACAGTAGAATCCAGAATTAATAGTAATGTTGTCAAATAGGAGATTCATTAACGACGAAGTTATGGCAGCGCTGAGTTCTTTGATGAGTGGAGCGTTATACTATAACTCAAGATACAAATGAAACAACCTCAACAACAGCAACATTAAATAAACCAAACATCAAAGCTCAAGGTACACAACAAAAATATGCTTTAAATGCAGCAGATGGTAGAATAACATTCGGAGTAGAAGCCCCTGTGTACTACTAACTGACCTCTGGCTAGGTACGTGTATTGTGAACACTGTGATGGCAAAATTGCACCCCGGGAAAAACAACAACAACAACAACAAACAGAAAATAGTTCCAAGTATATTATGTCCCATTATTGAATTTACATATATAACAGCCTGTCGTAGGTTAGCCTATTACACTACGTTTTGCACGAAATCCCTACATGGTCCAACCCTTGTCGTGGGGTAGTGGCTTGTGTACCTCAATGACCCAGAGAGCTTCGCCAGCGGGAGCACGTGCTCCTGGCAGGGTCACCCAAGCTAGACAGGTCGAAGGGTAGAGGTCAGACGAATGTGGACCACCTCTCCAAGAGGCTAAACGGGTTTGCGTAGGGTTAACAGCCCTACCTGTAAAAAACATAAAAGTTACAGAAGCATCGACAGCAACAAACCAAAACATTCACCTGGGCGAGGAAGGGTCTCCATCCCGGAGACCTATGACGCATTGCAGTGAAAGCCGAAAGGAAGCTGCAAGGCCGACCCCCCTTCTAACACCCAGGACAACGACGAGAGTAGCCACATGGAACATCAGGACAATGTATGAAGTAGGAAGGACCATACAAGTAGCAAGAGAGATGAAGAACTACAGGATAGGAGTACTGGGACTGAGTGAGACAAGGTGGCTACAGACAGGACAGCTGAGATTTTCATCGGGAGAGCAATTGCTGTACTCGGGACACACAGAGGATGGAGCCCCCCACACTGAGGGCGTGGCCCTGATGCTGGCACCGGAGGCACAGCGGGCACTCATCGGCTGGGAACCTGTCAACTCCCGCATCATCACAGCCAAATTCATCACCAAGAAGAAAGACATCAAGCTAAACATCATCCAGTGCTACGCTCCCACCAATGATGCGGAAGAGGAGAAAAAAGATGACTTCTACCAACAACTGCAGACAGTGATAGATAGAGGAGGAGCCAAGGACATGACCATACTGATGGGAGACTTCAACGCCAAGATTGGATCAGACAACACAGGCTATGAGAACACCATGGGAACACACGGACTGGGACAGATGAACGAAAATGGCGAGCGCTTTGCAGACTTTTGTGCCCTGAACCAGCTCGTGATAGGAGGCAGCATCTTCCCACACAAGCGCATCCACAAGGCCACATGGAGATCGCCGGACCATGTCACGGAGAACCAGATTGATCACATATGCATCAGCCGGAAGTTCAGGAGATCGTGGCGAGATGTGCGCGTGATGAGGTTTGCCGATGTATCATCAGACCACCACCTTCTTGCAACAACATTGAGACTTCGGCTTAAGAGACACACCAACGCCAACAACACACGGGCCAGGTACAACGTTGGCCTACTCAGGAACACAGAGACACAAGCAGCATTCCGGATCAGCCTTTCCAACAGGTTCCAGCCACTGCAAGACCTGATAGAAGACAGTGGAATGGATATCGAGACACAGTGGGAACACAGCAAGAAACTCTGGCACGACACATGCGAAGAGGTCCTTGGCAAGAGAAAGACCCAACACAAGGAATGGATCTCTGCTGATACCATCCAGAAGCTGGAAGTTAGGAAAAAGAAGAAAACTGCACTGAACACGAGCCGAACAAGAAGAGCTAAGGCAAAGGCACAGGAAGAATACACAGCAGCTGACAGAGAAGTGAAGAGGAGCACCAGAAAGGACAAGAGGGACTACATCGACAACCTGGCCAATCAAGCAGAGGAAGCAGCCGGACAAGGGAACCTAAAAGACCTGTACCAGGTGACCAAGAAGCTCGCGGGCAAATTTCGGCAGACAGACAAACCAGTGAAGGACAAGAACGGGCACCCACTGACAACAACTGAGGAACAGCTGAAGCGATGGGCAGAACACTTCAGGGAACTGTTAAATCGCCCCATCCCTGAAACACCTCCAGACATCCCGCCAGCTGAGACAGAACTACCCATCAACTGCGACAAGCCCTCTAAGGCGGAGATCAGGAAAGCCATCATGACACTGAGAAATGGGAAAGCTGCAGGGCCGGACGAGATACCAGCAGAAGCCATCAAAGCAGACACAGAGACAGCCGTCAACATGCTGCACAGCCTATTCAGCAAGATCTGGGAGAAGGAAGAGGTGCCAGCCCAGTGGAAAGAAGGGATCGTCATCAAGCTGCCAAAGAAAGGGGACCTCAGGGACTGCAGCAACTACCGAGGGATCATGCTCCTGTCAGTGCCAGGCAAGGTTCTCAACAGAATTCTACTGGAGAGGATGAGGGAGGCAGTTGACCCTATGCTCCGAGACCAGCAGGCGGGCTTTCGCAGGAACAGGTCCTGCGCTGACCAGATCGCCAGCCTACGCATCATTGTTGAGCAGTCACTGGAGTAGAACTCCCCCCTCTACATCAACTTCATAGACTATGAGAAGGCCTTCGACAGTGTAGACAGAGAGGCGCTGTGGAAGCTGCTAAGGCACTATGGAGTTCCCGGGAAGATCATCTCCCTGATCCAGTGCACCTACAAAGACATGAGCTGCAGGATTGCCCATGCCGGCCAGTTGTCAGAAAGCTTCGAGGTGAAGACCGGAGTCCGCCAGGGATGCCTGTTGTCCCCATTCCTCTTCCTCCTGGTCATCGACTGGATCATGAAGACCACCACAACAGGCAGGAAAAACGGGATACAGTGGACACTCTGGACGCAGCTGGATGACCTCGACTTCGCGGACGACCTGGCGCTCCTGTCTCACAGCCACAGCCAGATGCAGGACAAGACTACATGCCTGGAAGCCACATCAGCCGGAACAGGGCTCAAGATCAACAGGAGGAAAACCGAGCTGATGAAGATCAACACCACTGCCAACACACCAGTCACAGTCGGTGGAGAGCCCATCAGGGAGGTAGAGTCCTTTGTCTACCTGGGGAGTGTGGTTGATGGACAGGGAGGCACAGACCGAGACGTCACAGCCAGAATCGGCAAGGCAAGAGCAGCAATGGTCATGCTGAAGAACATCTGGGCATCCAAAGTTGTCAGCATAAGAACCAAACTTCGCATCTTCAACTCCAACGTGAAGTCAGTTCTGCTCTACGGATGCGAAACATGGAGGACAACAAAGACGATGCAGCAGAAGATCCAGACATTTCTCAACACCTGTCTGAGGCGCATCTTCAACATCCGATGGCCAGAGAAGATCCGGAACGAAGAGCTGTGGGAGCGAGCAGGGCAGGAACCAGCGACCAAGCAGATCCTGCGGAGGAAGTGGGGCTGGATTGGACACACCCTCAGGAAGCCAGCATCCAGCACCACACGCCAAGCCCTGACATGGAACCCACAGGGGAAAAAGAAGAGAGGCCGGCCTCGCAACAGCTGGAGGCGGGACACTGAGGCAGAGTTATATAAGCAGGGGACCAACTGGACTGGAGTGGCAAGAATAGCCCAGAACAGAGTGCGATGGCGAAGGGTTGTCGATGGCCTATGCTCCACGTGGAGCCAAGGGCCTAAGTAAGTAAGTAAGTTTGCACGAAATCATGTACTCTATAAAGACTGACAAATACTAGACCTGAACACGTATTTACCTATATACCTATATTACGAAACTGCCAAACAACTGAGGTCACACAGTAAACATTTAACAAGTAAAGAGCTTAGTGGAAAATGTTATCGCGGTCAGTGGGACTTTCATTTACACTTGTAGCCATTCTTTAGTTAAAGTTTACAGATCCTGACCTCTGTGTGCAAAGGCGCTGCTATCAGATAATTTGGGAACAGTTTTCAGATCATATTATCGTGCACAGTTGATATTTATGCATGTGTGTACACACGAGGGAAAATCAGGTACCGTGAGTGAATGGTGCTGAGGAAAATCCCATCAAATGTCCCTCCCAATAACATATACGAAGTCGGTACCTAAGGATCCACAGTCGGTCGCATCAGCCACTGGACCAGATCCCCTTGATATCACTCCTGGTTACTGTTGCGTTGAGCCCATGAACAGTGGTGCACTGGCGTTTCCGTGTGGGCCGCGAGTGTCGGTTTCGTGGAGATTTTCGCTGTCTTGACTTTGAAGCTGGTTTTCTGTCGAATGCTGCTTGTTTTTATTTCTGAAATGAATGTTCATTATATCAACTTTATGACCTACGAAAGATCAGAAGCAGTAAAGGGATGTTTCTCACTCAGCATAAATATAAACGATAACACAGGTAATCACTATGTCAGTGCACTCGCTAAAGTTCCTCTAAAAGCATAATTAGCCGTTACACCATATGACTTGGTTGAATACCAACGAGTATTTGCTCCATGACGCAGATTCGCCCCTGAGCCTTAGCGAATGGACAGATCGTGTCATGGAGCAAATACGAGTAAAGTGCGCCTTTTCATGCTAGCAATACGAGAACAATTCACTCAGACACAAACAAACAAACAAACAACAACAACAAAAACCCCAACAGTTCTTAAGTTCGACTGAAGACAGAAACCTGGTAACACTGTGAAGGAAATAGAAATTTGCGAAGTCAATGCGAAACCAAGACATCCCGAACAGCTCTGTTTACGTTTGATAGCATGACAGCGTGATCTAGTCGCCGGGTTTTGCATCTTCCCAACTCTGTTCCTCGCGGAATATGGAAATTCGTGAGTGTTGCTTCTAATATTTTGAGTACATGTACAACGATTAAAGTGTGCTGCTACCAAAAGCTACATTCAAAGAGTCCAGAACAGCGCTGCGCGATTAGTGCTGGGCAAACGGAAGCGAGAGCACGTAACACCACTTCTAAGAGAGCTCCATTGGCTACCAGTTCATTTCCGCCTTCACTACAAAATATCTGTTCTGGCATTTCGTCACTTTGATGGCACCCTCCCACCTTACGTTTCAGCTTCACTTGTCACCTATACACCGTCACGAACCCTCCGGTCGTCGTCCGAGAGGCTTCTCAAAATCCCCAAGCGCAACCTGAAATCTTTCGGTGAGCGCTCTTTCAGTTTTACCGCTCCTGCCGTTTGGAACTCTCTGCCTTCAGATCTGAGAAATGCGCCCACGCTGTCTGTTTTCAAGAGCAGTCTGAAAACGTTCCTCTTCCGCAAAACCTATCAGTAATTTCCTCAGCCGCATGCTGGTCCTTGTTGCTTGAGCGGCATGAGGCCACAAACTACTAACACCAGTTATTTTAACTAGTCAGTTTCACCAGTGTATGTCTGTTCATCGTTGTATGATGTGTGAGTGTGAGTGAGTGATAGGCGCATTGAGTTTTATTTAAAGAAATGCGCCCTAGAAATACCATTTATTATTATTATTATTATTATTTTATAACTGCCCGCATGATTCGAACGATTCAAGGATCAGAGATCTAGATTGACAAGGAATACGCTTCACAGCGGATAGTAGACGACTGCAGTGACTAGACTCGATTCAGCTTTATGTCACAGGTTTTTGGTTGGAAAGCGTGAAAACTGGGTTTGACTTGAGTACACAGTGCTTTTTAGGTAAAGTCTCCTGTCGTTTTGAATTTCAACATCGTTATTTGCGCCTAGCTTGCCACGGCCAGCGGGGTGCCGGATAGGCCAGAGTCAACCTTTTGAGAACGGATTTTGGTTAGTGTTGGTTGAAACTGTCCATGATCTGAGTAAGCAGTGCTTGTTAGGTATCGGGTAAAGTCTCTTTTTTAAGTTGTGAATGACTGGGGACCACGGCCCGAGCAGTCATCTGCACGCCATTTTGATCACCCGGTCCTACTAATTACCGAAAACAACCGAAACAACCGAAAACAACTTCTATGTTTTAACTGCGTTCTACCCGTATTAAGAGTTGTTTTCGGTCGTTTTCGGTTGTTTTCGGTAATTAGTAGGACCCTGATCACCAACATAATGGCGTGCAGATGACTGCTCGGGCCGTGGTCGCCAGTCATTCAGGGATATTTTGTGCACGTTTGTGGGGAAGGAGTGGTCAAAGTGAGTAGGTAAGGGTGTCTTACGTCTCTTTGCATCGAGCAGAACCGAAAACACCCATCAAAGTGCGTGCAATTAGCTCCAATTATTTTCGTATACTATTCTTTACAATTACCAAAGTGTCCTCCCACTAAAAGCTACATTTTATAACTGCCTGCGTGATTCGAACGATTCAAGGAGCTTCGGTTGAATAAGAGATCTAGACTGACAACGAATACGCTTGGTCGCTTGCCTTCACAGCGGATAGCAGTGGACTGCAGTGACCAGACTCGATTCAGCTTTATGTCACAGGTTTTTGGTTGGAAAGCGTGAAAACTGGGTTTGACTTGAGTACGCAGTGCTTTTTAGGTAAAGTCTCCTGTCGTTTCGAATTTCAACATCGTTATTTGCGCCTAGCTTGCCACGGCCAGTCAGGTGCCGGATAGGCCTGTATTTGTGCTACAGCTCTGTAGCTCTGACTGGTTTTGTGTAAAAAAAAATTTCCGAGGTAGGGGTGGTTTGCACATAAGATCAAATATCTATGAAAAGACTGCTGTAAATTACTTATCATCCCGGCGTTTTTGTCTTGAGTGACAACTGCACATATGACAGGAAGTGCTGCACTATTATATCTTTAGCATTAAGAATAACTGAACCTTTAGATAAACAAGTTTCTGCGAGAATCACCGGTCAAAAGACTTCCAAATTTGCGATTTCATAAGTACAATCCAAGGTAATCTAGTCCACGTTTCCCCAGCCCTCTAGATCTTCCAGATTTTATGTAAAAATTAATTCAGCCAGGGAAGTCACAAAAGCAACAGGGAGATCACAAGACATGCACAAGCATCATCTGTCATACCACCAATGTGAAGCTGACGTCAAACGCTTAGTTCACAGACAAAATAAGCAAGTATCGTCACTGCCCCCGACATTTCACAAGCCCTCTAGATCTTCCAGATTTCATGTGAAAAATAATTCAGTCGGGGAAGCCACAAAGCCAACAGGGAAATCACAAGACATAAACAAGCTTCCTCAGACGATCGCAGTGCTAGAGGCTGACGTCAAAATGTTTAGTTCACGGAATTCACGTCATCTCTCCCTCTCTCTCTCTCTCTCTCTGTATGATGACCTGCGTGAGGCTGACGTCAAATGTTTAGTTCACGGAACTGACCTCTCTCTCTCTCTCTCTGGGGAGCCAGGGTGCCTGAATGGTAGAGCGTTGGATTTTCAATGCTCGGGTCGATATCACCCTTATCTGGTGGAAAAGGACGTTAAACTCCTAAACACCAACCCACCCACGCTCTCTCTCTCTCTCTCTCTCTCTCTCTCTCCACCCACCCCCACCCGGCCCCACCCCTAGTCACATGGCTAATCGGTCGAGGTAGTAGAGGATCTAGTGTCATTGGTAGAACATGGAGAGGGGAGAACCGGCAACAATAACAACAAAACAGACAAAATAAAATGAAGTTTGGAGAAACAACTTTGTAGGACGGGGCCGTTCCTCCTTGTTTTTTACTTGAACAACAAGTTGATGAAGTTGGGAACACCGATACCGAGCCGTAAACATGTTTCGTTTTTGTCGGCCGTGTTGACACAAGAACATCGGGGTTCCGCGCACCAGGCGTAGTAATACCTTCTTCTGTGATTCTCTGCCGAAAGGTTCTATCTGTGTTCTTTATATCTAAGCTTATATAGGTAATACTGTGGCAGGGAAAGAACGAAAGTTGTTGTCATGTGATGTGTCACATGAGTTATTTTCACTAGTGAGATTCCCGCAATTAAACAACGGGAGAGATCAAAGGGAAAAATCCGCGAATGGATGATAACATATCACATATTATGTTTGCTTTGGGTAAAAGATAATTACATCATCATAACGTAACCTTCAGGATACTCGTATGTTTCCTTTCACTTTTTAGCTTCAAGTTGTCTGAGAAGATCTGAGGAATGGTTATTTTAGAGATGCAGCGATGGGACGGGAAGTAGCTTCCAGCAGAGAGAGAGAGAGAGAGAGAGAGAGCATTACCGTCCGGTACTGCTACGTTTGCGGATGAAACAGACGACGACCGCCGCGATCACAACTAGTGCGATCACAGTAACAGCGATAGAAACCGCAATTGTCGTAACATTCGCATCTGCCTCTCCGTCCTCTGAAACAGTGTGTAAACAATATTTGCAGGTACACAGACAAAAACATGCATGTATGAAACAAACAACAAGGTTTACGTGAGCCCCCCCCCGCCCCCCCACCTTACTCGTTCGAGGCAAATGACGTGCAGGTGCTGTCCGTTTTAATTTTCCCCATGAATTAATACCCCTTGCCTGCCGTAAGGAATGGATCCAAATAACAATGATATTCTGAGGTTCGGGAACAATTTTTTGTTTTATTATCTGCCTTCCTTGTTGCGCTCCTCATCCTTCTTACACTTTCCAGATAAAAGAGTTCCCATTAAACCATCAGTCTTATCCATGCAGACACAGTAAAAAAAAAAAAAAAAAAAAAAAAAAAGTTGCGATTGTGCTTTGGGATTACCGCTAACAAAGCTCTAGATAATGAATGTTCAACCCGAGAGCCTACACATCCCAGCAAAATGTAAGCAATCTACCGACAAAATCTGTCACCTGGCCACTAATGTATTTTTCTTACCAGTTATGTCGGTTACGTTCTCTGGACGACAGCTCGTTGAGGTAATAGCAGTCGTCGTCGTTCCATCTGGAACTCGGGGAGAAAGAGAGAGAGAGAGAGAGAGAGAGAGAGAGAGAGAGAGAGAGAGAGAGAGAGTAATCACTATTTTTCAACGGTAAAGGTTTTTGCATAAATGTCATTTTTGAACTTGCCGTTGCTAAACTACGGAAGTGTGAGCAAAGGAAGGGAAATCTGAAAGCTACAGTTAAACAAAGAAAAAGAAAAAAATTGTAGAAACAAGTTACACATTCAAACCTCAGTCAACACGCACACACACACACACACACACACACACACACACTGTTCAGGGGCGCCGGAACCGGGGGGGCGGGGGGGGGGGGCAGCTGCCCCCCCCCCCCTGTACCCAAGCAGGGGGGGGGGGGGCAAGAGTGTCTTTTTGCCCCTCCCTGGAAAATCAGGTGACTATGGCAAGAGGGGGGGCAAAGCCATGGTCTTGCCCCCCCCCCCCCCCCCTTCCCCTCTTAGTGCTCTCTCCCTCATCCCACCCAACAGAGAACTTCTGTTTTTGCGGACCGAAGGCTGTCCGCTCCTCTGATTGCCCCCCTCCCCCCCCCCCCCCCCCCCCCCGCTTTTCACTTTTTTCGGGCAACGTCCTGGTTCGTAAAGGTTTTTTTTTTTGTCTACGCAGCATTTGATCCCCCCCCCCCCCTCCCCGCTTTTCACTTTCTTCGGGCAACGTTCCCCCCTCCGAGATTCTGCCCCCCCCCCTCCCCCAACATCTTCCGGCGCCCCTGCTGTTCATTGTATTTTATATATATATATATACCTCCAAATTCAAGAAAACATTCCCCAGCGTCCCCAGGACTGGATGGAACAATTTGACAAGTATATCTGCCTTCAAACCGACTGTTCAACTGCTTGACTGAGAGGGTGAGTTTGGTAGTGAGCTTGTCGTCAAGTGTATAGCCGGGCGATGCAATGTACCAGGGGTCTCCTGTGGGCAGCCATGTGCACCGAAAGATATGTTCTGCAGTAAATAAATTAAAGAGCAATCAAAGATACTTATGTTGAAGGGCAATCAGAAACGCGCTAGTATGGGACTTGGTTAGACCACGGAATACACTGGCGGCGGAAGATGGAATTTCCGTCGGAGGAGGGGGGGGGGGGGGGGGCTAGACCCCCGACTGTTGTGGCAATCGTGACCTGAAAATTCAAACATGATGGAGGAGGGGGGGGGGGGTGGTGATGGGGTGGGGGGGGGGGTGTTGAGGTCATAGTGCTCGTTAAGGTTGGTCGTCCCTTTGACAGTCTATGAGTAGATTTTGACAAGAGCACGTTTTAAAGTAGCATAGGCATCTGACAATACTGTATACCATAATAAAAAGTACTGTAATAATGTCGTGTACGAACGAAAAGGAAAAAAAAAAGTCGAAATCTTGTAAATGCAAAAACTGTAGGTGTTTAAACAAACGTAGGTACTCCATGAAGATATACATGAAATCTTTAATTTTACGTAAATGATGAGGCTGGAGATTAGTTTTCTAAATTGAACTGCTGTATTTAGACACTGTAACTGTCAGTAGGCGTCCCTTAACGTTTCCACTGGTACGTTGCATTAAAACAATCATTTTGGTGAATGGTTAATTGGTTATCATTTTTCCATTGTGAGTAGATTTTAATGATTTTTTTTTCGAGTGCGCAAATCACTTTTCCACCACAACTGATTTTCCTCAATCCTGAATAAAAGCTGACAATAGAGAAATCTGAATATGTAACATCACCTGTTCATTCACGTGTGATTGTTATGGGTACAATGTTAAACAACACGTGGCGAATTACGGAGTTTAAAACCATGATCTGTAATTGTGGTAGACTGGTTTGAAATAGAGCTTACATTATTAGTTCGAGTGGATTACCACGAAAAAAAAAAAAAAACGGAAACAAACAAAACAAAACAAAACAAAAACAAAAAATGTTTCAATTTTCGCTGTGGCTACCGAGCCTCCGGACAAAGCAAAGTAAAGCACCTCAGTCAGAGATGCCGCGTGAAGCATTTGGATTGCCGATGTCAGCTCTCAAAAATCATAGAAATGCAGGTACGGACGTGGTATAAATAATTTTCCAAATTCAGTGCCCCAGAAAACACAGCACAGTCATGTGTTGATTTCGTTAATACTCGCAGTAGTTAAACAAACGCATTTTCTGTATTTTCCGTAATCGGGGGCACCCAACTGGGAAAACTCACATAGTTATACCCCCTCACACACACACACACACACACACACACACACACACACACACACACACACACACACACACACACACACACACACACAAACTATCCACTTATCGTTCATTTTATTTTATTTTGTCGGGAATGTTTTGAATAGGTAAATATTTGCAAACAGTAAGCTAGAAGGGGAAACTCGCCTCCAGTATCATGTTACAAAGACAATCACTAAAATTCTGCTTCAGCCTCTACTTACTCCCGTGTGCAGTCAAGTATCAATGTGAGGGCAGGAATCGCAGAGCATTGTTTTTATTGACTCAGCTAGATTCTTGTGTGTCCTTCATAACTTATTTGTCAAAACACTAAACTGAGAAGTGCACAGTTCTTGACACACCCTTAACCCCCCCCCCCCTCCACACACACACACACACACACACACACACACACACACACACACACACACACTGCTAGTCCGCTCGCACAAACAAGAGCTAGAGACAGATGATTGTTGACACAGCGACACCTAGACACAGCGGTGCTAACATACCGCCGCGTCAAGGCACCGCTGTACTTTGACTCGTATTTTGATCGAAGACGCAGTCAACCCCCTATAAGCTGGGCAGTTGTGTCCTGATATAATTCGATATAAAAAATGAATGAAATGACCATCACACTGGAGTGCCTTGGGTTTAAAGGTGCATCTTTTATATAATTCTTGGTGACTCAGAAATCGTTTTGGTATACGCACAGTTATAGTGTCATAGACTGGCACAAAACCAACAGAAAACTTTACATGACACGGAAATCCGGAGCGTCACTTGTTGAATAGAAATGTTCGGGACGTTTGAGTTCTACAGTTCTTGTGCGTACAGTGTATTGCATTCAGAACTATACTTATAATTCTTCTTTTTTTTTTTTTTCCTGCCCCAACTCTTTTGCCAGCTCCAGTGGTGTTCCTCCCAGGTAATGGGTGGAATCCACGGAGAGCTCGGAAGCTGGGGCAATTTTTATTATGCATGATGATGGAGATGAGGATGGTGGTGAGATGATGCTATGGAGGTCCGTGTGGTTTGGGATTGCGGGACAGGGCCACATTCCTCGCTTCCTGTCATAAATATCCCGGCATTAACCAGGCCCGGGAACTACGGCACCTGTGGTGCCGGCCGTGTAATCATCCACGTCACAGACGTGTCATACCAAGGGAAGCACCCCCAAAGTCGCACCCGTGAAGTGGGTGAATCTCGGCTGTGTGGTTACAGCCTCCCCATTGGGTCCATAGCACACCCGCTCTGGGTAGGAGACGACCTAGGTAGGAAAAATCCCGCTTGCCTCGGCTGGGACTCGAACCCGGGTCTCCCGGCCCATGGTCCGAAGTGCTAACCACTACACTACGGGGGCCGGTATACTTATCATTCAGATGGACAGGAGGAGAGGCACACTCATAAGCGCAGGGGGTCATCTACAAAAAAACAAAAACAAAAGAAAACAAAAAACTCTGATAAGCCTGACAATCTTGGAATATATGCGTGTTTAAAGTATATGTATGACTATACAAAACATCATCATTAGTATTAATTAAAAACATTATTCATTTATTTATTCATTTAAGAGACATTCATTCTCAAACCTACCTGGTGAAGACGATTGAGAGTCGAGCTGGTAGCGGTGAACGCTGACCTTGCATTTGTTGGTGCTGACATCCACAGGAAAATGACACATTATCTTTGCCGATTCTCCTTCGATTGATGTGTTGCAGGTTGTTTTTGTTCCTTTATTTAAAAACAAAACAAAAACGCATACAATAAAAGAAAAACTTTCTCTTTGCCATCAAAATAATTTTACTGTTAGTCTGAACAACCAAAAGATGTTTTGACTTGTATCTTTTTGGGCAGTACGACTCTTTGTCGCATCCAACAGGAATCTGGTAATTTGCCTTTTCTATCCGGACTGCACTTATTGTGCAGAGAACATCTGTTAATCCGCTATAGCGGAGCGGATCTAGTGTGTTCGGTAGGTCTTACAGAGATGGGGGGGGGGGGGGGGGGTCACCAACAACAGTAGACAGACAAAATAACTGAAATTTGGAGAATCAACTTCATGGGATGGGGCCATTCCTCCTTGTTATCCTATTACATTTCTAAAGAGATGAAAGTCGTGGTTCATGCATTTTCTTACAAAAATGTACCCGTACAAATTACATCAGATTCCTGTAGCGTTTTGCGTTTATAGATAGACACACTCTCCCTACCATTATTTACACCCACACACTGACATGTACTACTATCATACTCTTATTCTACTTCATTACCAGTGGCCAGGCCGATCAACAGTGCTACAACTACAGCCTGCATCTGGACCGGAGAGCGCCTGCAAACAAATATCGGTAAGTTGGAAGACAAAACAGTATCATTCAAAATAATATAATGCAATCAAGTCAAATCATTTTACCATTGGGCACAACATCAGTGCACAATGAGTTTTCTTCATACTTTTCAAGAGGAACATCATAGGTAGAACCATTAAATCAACACTCACTTATATGTCAGATCAAGCCAATAGTGTAATACATTGGACAGTTTAATAACTTGAAGGGGGTGATATTACAATTTATGTGCTTACAGGCCGTTCTGACGTGTTTTCTCGTATTGTGGTATATATCGTCACATCACTAACCTCGAACTAAACTAGCTCCAGGGTTGTATTTTCTGTTTTTATTTTTATTTTTTATTTTTATTTGTTTCAAATGAGGATGCGGTCTATTCCACAAGGTGCCTATGCCGCTATAGAAGGATTTTTGTCTTTCTTTCTTCGCTTCCTTTTGTACTTAATTTTATTCTGGGTTTCTTTTGTCCTAGTCTGGGTTAGGCCCGTAGCCGTCGGTTAAATTAACCTCGAGTTCTACACACGGGCCCTGGACAGTGACAGCGTCTGTAATGCCGGCACTGATTCAGCGGAAGCGTACTCGATGACACGACGACCACACTATGAGAGTCATAGAATTGAATGTTCGACCAGGTCAAGTCAAGTGCACCCAAAGAAAAATGCAGAAACAAACACAGAAAAAATGAAACATACAACACACAAATTTGTAGCTGATATACTCCAAACCGCTCGCGCAAAGTGTAAACAACATTGAATCGTATTCATCGGCGAACGAGCAAAACCACGTGAGTGAAGAAAATGACGAAGAAGTTATTTCAAACGAGAATGACCGACGCAACAGGTGAGAGGCTCGATGAGAGGAAGACGTGAAGTGAGAAGCAGAGGTCGATGCCGTGCAAACTATGGAAGTTCTGTGATGGCTTGTGAAACAAATCAGTGACTGTGACTGTTTTGTGCCTTTCATTTCATTTGTGTGGTAGCTTGCCTGTAAAGGTTTAGTGCCTGTCAGTAGGACTAATCTGTGACAGCTTGTGAACAAACCAGTGACTTCTACAGTAGTGGGAGTGTGACTTGTTAGTTTCACTGTGTATGTGTTTGTGAGTGCAACTGGGACATCATGATGATGCAGTGATGCAGAGCATATGGCAGTACACTTCTGAGAAAAGGGTCGGTGTTTTTTTTCTTGTTTATTTTGTTTGCATGACTGTTTTTGTGTGTGTTTTTCTCTGTGTGGCTGGACATTTCATGAACAAACTACAACTTTCAACCCCTATAACTGATCCAATTTTTATTGAAATTGTTTAAAAGTCAGTACACATATCAAACAACATTTGATAAAACATGTCAAATTTGAAGAGAATCCATTGAAAACTTAAAGAGTTATTAGCTTCAGAAAGCAGTAACCCATGCTCATGCCTGGCATGCCAGGAAAACGCTCAGGCAGAGGCTGCATGCCTGACCTGTAGGGCTGAAAGTGGAGCTGTATTAATCATCAAGACAGAGTATTTCGTGCGTACAGGCGCACTAACGAGCGAAACTGTTCCAAAACGTAAGTTGGCTTTGCACAGACGGACGAATGTAGAGATGAATGGAATTCTATTTCCGAAATTTATGTTTAACGAGCACTGTGGTGAAGAGCGCACGGAGCGCACGTGACAGGCTGCTTTTCTCGGGTGGCTGGGGGGACCGCTTTAACCCACTGCGCATGACCACTGATGCGCAGTGGTCAGTGCCCTACTTGCAGCTGTCTCTTTTGGCCTGTGGACAGCGTACTGTGCGGACGTACCGTTTCCAGCGGGCCCGGGGAGCACATGGTATGGGGACGCCGACTAGCGGTAGGGTTGGGCAGGTACTGTACGGGGTCGGGTTAGTAGGTAGCTGTGTTCTTGGTGCTGTAGCAATACCGAATGTGACCGTTTGTGTACTGGCCTGACCTGTGTTGTAGAGTAAACCTGTTGTATCTGTGTGCCTTTTCGTGATAGTCAGTTCCACTACAGCACGCTTAGTGATGGCAATTTCGCTTACAAGTCAGCTCGACACGTTGGGCTAGTGCATCCTAAGGCTGGAAGTTACTCATATGTAGGGGGGCTTCAAGTAAAAGGTAACACCGGCGACACAAATGGACGCTGAAGGCCTTTTACTGTTGGTGCCCTGTGTCCGTTTGTAATCTCGACATAAGAGCCCTACATACTTGATTTTCATGTCCTTTCGCACCGAACACGCTATGAAAGATAGTTTTTCATCGAATGTGTCATTTCCCAATGTCAGGTTAACGGATTAGTGTACGCAATGCGCATGCATAGTTATCTCACAAAGACACAGTCGCCTCGGAAGCCATGAGTGGACTTCTTTAAAAACCAACCAACCTACACTCGAACAAAACGTCCCAATGTTTCATTGGGACTCACCCTTACGCCTAGAAAGTGTCGACCATCGTCATTGTCATCGTCAAATGAACGTAGAAACAAACCACCCACATCATACCTTCCCTCGTGAGTGTCTTTCTTTGTAGCCATGTCAGTTCAAATGTGACCCACTCCCACAAAATGGTGGATACGTCCCACTCGGCTGAGCCGCGCTGCGAGTGGAAAACCTTGGTGAGGGTCTATCTGGGTGAAAATGATATTTTTACATCAACACATAGCAAAGGCATCCAATAACATTATCTTAGTTTATTTTGCTATGTTTTGACCTCTAAGTGTCTTTGCTTTTATTGTGACCTACTGGCCGGTTGAAAGACAAAGAACACGCCTAATTACTCGTAATTGACGCGATGATTACACCATGTATCCCTTACAGAACCCCCACACATTGCACATCGTCAGACACGTTAGACTCTCTATTTTCAGTCCCACGCCACGTGTTCAAACAGTCCAATCAGAGTGCCTGTTAGGGCGATTTTTGGTGTAACCAAAGAAAGAAGCCCCTATCCGTATCGACCAATCACCGTGGCGACTTTCAAAAGTCCCCTAGTAACGCGACCTAGTCTGGTAGAAAGGCCGCCTGTGATTGGCTGAGAGCTAAAACAATAGTGTAATACATTGGACAGTTTAATAACTTGAAGGGGGTGATATTGCAAATGTTGTGCTTACAGGTCGATCTGACGTGTTTTGTCGTATTGTGGTATCGTCACATCACTAACCTCGAACTAAACTAGCTCCAGGGTTGTATTTTCTGGGTTTTTTTTTTTTTTAAATGAGGATGCGGTCCATTCCACAAGGTGCCTATGCCGCTATAGAAGGATTTTTGTCTTTCTTTCTTCGCTTCCTTTTGTACTTAATTTTATTCTGGGTTTCTTTTGTCCTAGTCTGGGTTAGGCCCGTAGCCGTCGGTTAAATTAACCTCGAGTTCTACACACGGGCCCTGGACAGTGACAGTGTCTGTAACGCCGGCACTGATTCAGCGGAACCGTACTCGATGACACGACGACCACACTATGAGAATCATAGAATTGAATGTTCGACCAGGTCAAGTCAAGTCCACCCAAAGAAAAATGCAGAAACAAACACAGAAAAAATGAAACGTACAACACACAAATTTGTAGCTGATATACTCCTTCACATCTCACACAGAGTCACAGAATTCACAGTTTGTTTTTATCAACGAAATTGCCATCATTACACAATCTATGCAATTTGTCAGTCACATTCCATGCAAAAACGCCCCCGAGTTTGTTTGTTTGTTTGTTTGTTTGAGCTGTCTGTTTGAAAATTTTACATTGGTATTTTCTCGGAACCTACAAAATCCAGAGGTTTTAAACTTTGCAGGATGATCTTTACAGATATACATGTATTCAATGGCGTTGTGTCAAGGTCAAGGCCATACAAGCTATTTTTGTGAAACCTTATAATTGGCATTTTCTCAGAAATAACCAACAGCAGAGACGCCCAACTTAGTGTGCTGATAGACAGTGATAAGACCTATGCACACATACCATTTCAAATGACCTTGACCCAAGATCAAGGTAATTAAAGCGGTCTGGTTGGAAATTTGTACATTTGCATTTGCTCAAAATCTAGAAGCATCAAACTTTTCATGATGATAGACATTGGCAACACCTTTACTGACATACCTGTGTTCAGTGACTTTTAGTTAAGGTCAAGGCCATGCAAGCTGTTTTTGAGAAACTTTAACCTTGACATTTTCTCTGAAAGAACAAACTATTTGTGCTGGCCTTTTTTCTCGTTGCACCGTCTTTGATATCACCCTTATGTGGTGGAAAAGGACGTTAAACTCCCAAACACCCACCCACCCTGAAAGAAACAGTAGAGGCACCAAACGAGGCATGATTATAGACAGCAATGAGACCTACCTGTTTGAATGACCTTGACTGATAGTGAAGGTCAAGGTCATTAAAGCTGTCTGTTGTAAATTTTAACATTACTATTTTCAGAGGAACTACAAATACTACAGGCGTCAAACTTGGCACAACGATAGACATTGATGAGATCTCATTTCATGAATGCACCACAATAGGAGAGACTAGACTTGAACAAGTCAAGACGTGGACGTTTGAGACTGCTCCTCGAGGTGCTGTATCGGGTGCCACTGGGTCAGAAGAGTTTTGACAAGTAGGAAGGGGCTTTCCCCTTGAGTACTTATGCATCAACAGGCATTTGTTAAGGGCAAAATGCTTTTTAAGTTGTTTCTCCATAGAGAAACAACTTTATGAGACGGGGCAGATTTTGCTGCGCGCAGCAGCAAGTTTCAGTGATACAAAACAAGACTGTGACGTTTCTCCACACAATACATACTTTCACGCACATAGTGACGTAACGAAACCTGCGTCATAGACACTTGACGTGCACACTATGCTGCTGCGTTCTTTTTGGCGGGAGTTGTGAGACGTGTGTGTGTGTGTGTGTGTGTGTGTGTGTGTGTGTGTGTGTGTGCGGACGGATGTAATGATGGCTATCTCCCAAACCACCTCGATGGAGGCCTTTTTACTTTGAGATAAAACGGGAAATCACCTTCTCCACACCTACCTTTCACGATTTTTAGCCTGCCGCATTTTCAGAAGAGTTATCGCCGATTTTAAAAAAATCGGTCGTGTTACGAATTTTTTCGAAAAAAGTTGTTCAAATTCCTTAATTTTCTAGACTTTGGAAGTTCACCCAATCATACTGCCTGTATTCGTGCTACAGCTCTGTAGCTCTGACTGGTTTTGTGTAAAAAAAATATTTCCGAGGTAGGGGTGGTTTGCACATAAGATCAAATATCTATGAAAAGACTACTGCAAATTACTTATCATCCCGGCGTTTTTGTCTAGTGTGACAACTGCACATATGACAGGAACTACTGCACTATTATAGCTTTAGCATTTAGAATAACTGAACTTTTAGATAAACAAAACTTTTTCAAGTTTCTCCGAAAAGCACCGGCCAAAAGAGTTCCAAATTTTCGATTTCATAAGTACAATCCAAGGTATTCTAGTCCATGTTTCACCAGCCCTCTAGATCTTCCAGATTTTATGTAAAAATTAATTCAGCCAGGGAAGTCACAAAAGCAACAGGGAAATCACAAGACATGCACAAGCATCATCTGTCATACCACCAGTGTGAAGCTGACGTCAAACGCTTAGTTCCCAGACAAAATAAGCAAGTATCGTCACTGCCTCCGACATTTTACCAGCCCTCTAGATCTTCCAGATTTCATGGGAAAAATAATTCAATCGGGGAAGCCACAAAGCCAACAGGGAAATCACAAGACATAAACAAGCTTCCTCAGACGATCGCAGTGCTAGAGGCTGACGTCAAAATGTTTAGTTCGCGGAATTGACGTCATCTCTGTGTATGACGACCTGCCTGAGGCTGACGTCAGATGTTTAGTTCACGGAACTGACGTCTCTCTCTCTCTCTCTCTCTCTCTCTGGGGCGCCAGGGTGGCCGAATGGTAGAGCGTTGGACTTTCAATGCTCGGGTCGAGAGTTCGAATCCCGGCTTGGGCCAAATATTTGTGCTAGCCTTTCTCTCGTTGCCCCGTCTTTGATATCACCCTTACGTGGTGGAAAAGGACGTTAAACTCCTAAACACCCACCCACCCACTCTCTCTCTCTGTCTGTCTCTCTCTCCCCCCACCCGGCCCCAACCCCCAGTCACGTGACTAATCGGTCGAGGTCGTAGAGGATCTAGTGTCATTGGTAGAACTTGGAGAGGGGAGAACCGGCAACAATAACAACAAAACAGACAAAATAAAATAAAATTTGGAGAAACAACTTTGTAGGACTGGGCCGTTCCTCCTTGTTTCTAATGGCAGATATTCTAGCACCGTGAATTTTTCATCCGTGGTGAAAGTGGAGTCGGGGATGACAAGCTTAATGCCGCGTCGGCACAGGGAATTTAACTTTCGAAGATTGAGTTCTCCCCAACCGTCCCAAACAGTTGACACTGAATACATAATTATTTGGTCAGATGTACGAGAATAAGAGAGAGAGAGAGAGAGAGAGAGAGAGAGACTGACTGACAGACTGACTGAAACTTTATTTTCCAAGGATGAGAACATAGACGCACAGGTCTCTCTAACTGTCTGTCCTTGACACACGCACGCACGCACACACGCACACACACACACACACACACACAGGGCATACATAACATTACATACATAGCATAAGACATACATGTGATTACCCACAGTATCACACACACAGCACATAGCTATACAGCGCAAGAGTAATACACTACGCAGTAAAACGTTAACATATGAAATGGGACTACAGAATAAGAGCATGGAAAAGCTGTAGGAAAACTAATAGAGAAGTAGTTAACACTTAATTCGTAGAAAAGTAATGATAAACTTTAGCTTTAAAGATATGAGAGGAGTAAGTAGACTGAACATGAGATGGGAGATTATTCCATGACTGTGCTCCTGAGTAAGAGAGACTTGATTTGAACAAGTCTAGCCTGGGGCGTGTAACGAAGAGACTGTTTCTCGAAGTGCTGTACCCGCTGTCGCAAGGTCTAAACAGTTTAGACAAGTAGTTGGGCGCTTTGCCATTGATAATTTTGTCCATCATGATGCATTTATTAAAGGCCAGATGTTTATCAAGTGGTAGACAGTCTAAAGCCGTGATCTTTTCATCAGTGGTTAGGGAGGTGTCAGGGAGGATGAGTTTCATAGCGCGTCGGTACAAAGAATTCAATTTTTGGCTCACTTGTGTAACAAAGTGAGTCTATGTAATAACCCTCCGTCGTCTGTGTGTGTGTGTGTGTGTGTGTGTGTGTGTGTGTGTGTGTGTGTGTGTGTGTGCGCGCGCGCAGTAAACCTTAACATTGGAATTTTCTCAGAAACTATGAGCAGCAGAGGCACCAAACTTGGCAAGCTGATAGACAGCCATAAGACCTTTCAAAGCATGTCATAGTGATTGACCTTGATCCAATGTCAAGGTCGCTAAAGCTGTCTGTTTGGAAATTTTACATCTCAGAATCTAGAAAAGCCAAAAACATCAAACTTTGCAAGATGATAGACATTGACAACACCTTTACTAACATACCTGTATTCAGTTACTTTGAATCAAGGTCAAGGCCATGCAAGCTGTTTTGCGGAAACCGTCCAAAACCTTAACATTGGCATTTTCTCAGAAACAATGCACAGCAGAGGCACCAAACGTGGTACGCTGATAGACAGCCATAAGACCTTTCAAAACATACTATAATGATTGACCTTGACCCAAGGTCAAGGTCACTAAAGCTGTCTTTGGAAATTTTACATTGGCATTTTCTCAGAATTTAGAAAAGCCAGAGACATCAAACTTAGCATGACGATAGACATTGACAACACCTTTACTGACACACCTGTGTTCAGTGACTTTGAGTCAAGGTCAAGGCCTTACAAGGTGTTTTGCGGAACAAGCTGTTTTGAGGAAAAAACTTCCAAAACCTTAACATTGGCAATTTCTCAGAAACAATGAACAGCAGAGGCACCAAACTTGGCACGCTGATAAACAGCCATAAGACCTTTCAAAACATACCATAATGACTGACCTTGACCCAAGGTCAAGGTCACTAAAGCTGTCTGTTTGGAAATTTTACATTGGCATTTTCTCAGAATTTAGAAAAGCCAGAGACATCAAACTTTGCATGATGATAGACATTGACAACACATTTACTGATGTACCTGTATTCAGTGACTTTGAATCAAGGTCAAGGCCTTACAAGGTGTTTTGCGGAAAACCTTAACATTGGCATTTTCTCAGAAACAATAAACAGCAGAAGCACCAAACCTGGCTTGCTGATAAACAGCAGCAAGACCTTTCAAGACATACCATTTTGAATGACCTTGACTGAAGGTCAAAAAGCTGTCAAAGCTGTCTAATTGGAAATTTAAAATTGCCATTTTCTCAGAATGTAGTGGTACCAGAGGCATCAAACTTTGCATGGCATGATAGACATTGACAAAACCTGTACTGGCATAACTTGTACATGTACTGGCGTACTTGTATTCAATTTCCTTGAGTCAAGGTCAAGGCCATTCAAGATGTTTTGTGGAGACTTTAACGTTAGCATTTTCTTGGAAACAACAAACAGCAGAGGCACCAAACAAGGCACAATGATAGGCAGCAAAGAGACCTATGCAGACATACCCATTTGAGAGACCTTGACTCAAGGTCAAGGTCATTACAGCTGTCTGTTGTGAAATTTTACATTACCATTTGTACAGAAACTACAAAAATTAGAGCTATCAAATTTGGCATAATGATAGTCACTGATAAGCTCTTCACTTACAGATCTCATTTTAATGACCTTGACCCAAGGTCAAGGTCATAGAAGCTGTCCTGGGAAAACTGTTATGTTGCCATTTGCCGTTTTCTTAGGAACTATGAACACAAGACACCTTACTTCATGATAGCTAGTGATAGTGATAAGAGCTTTAGAAACATACTCTTTTTAATGACTTTGACCCATCTCACAAGTGAGCCAAGGAGGCTTTGCTCCTCTAGTTTTAGATGGAGATCGCCACAGTTATCCCAAAGGGTTGAAGAATAATCAACATGTGGTTTTACATATAAAAAATAGCTTCCGCGTCTTCAGGTCAATGACTGACTTCAACTTAGATAACAGAAAGAGTTTTTTGAGAGATAGTTTTGCATACATTATCGAGGTGAGGCTGCCATTTAAACTGGTCATCCACTGTTACCCCTAACAGACGTTGGTTACTAACCTGTTCTATTCTGATTGTGTCATAAGAAAGGTCAAGATGTAAAGGATGGAGCTGGTGTTTTCGGCGTGTTGTGCGTGCTTTTTGTTTGGGATGGATTGACTATCATACTATTATGGTCACACCAGCGAGAGATATCGTGAAGACTCTGCTGTAGACTATTGTTTATTTTTGATATGCTAATGCCAGATGAATGGATGGTAGAATCGTCAGCGAACATATCACAGCTAACTTTGGAGTCGGTTATATGCAGGGGTAAATCGTTTATAAAAATACAAAATAACAACGGGCCTAACACCGACCCCTGAGGAACACCACATGCCACCATTCCATCAGAAGAGTATGTGCCGTTTACATATACAGTCTGTTTTCTGTTGCAAAGGTAAGATTGAAAAAAAGAAAAGAGCAGCTGGGCTATTGTAGTTAAAATACGAGTCAAGCTTTTAAAGTAAAATTTGATGGTTTATGAGGTCAAAGGCACGTTTCAGATCGAGGAATACTGCACCACACGTTATTATTGTTGATTTCATTAAGCCACGAGTTTATCATGCGAGCCAGTGCAGTGTGGCATGAATGCTTCGGCCGGAATCTCGACTGCAAATCATTCAAAAGGGACTTCTCCTCTAAATAGTGTAGAAGGTATTTATGAACATGTTTTTCGAGGGGTTTAGAGAGAGAGAGAGAGAGAGAGAGAGCTTTATTTGAAAACTGTGGAAGTTTTGTGTTGCAATCAAGTTTGAAACTTGCTGTTTTGAGAGAGAGAGAGAGAGAGAGAGAGAGAGAGAGCGATCTGAAAAAGGTTCACTTTTGTTTTGTAAAGAAAGTTTACGTCAAAAGTGTTAGAGCCATCACTGTCAAAATGTAATGTGCTTAAACTTTTATTCAAGGTATCAACAGCAAAACTATGGAGCGATTTGAACAAACTCCACGGCTGAAAACGCGTGACAACCGACGGGCGATAATTCCGAAAGTATTGTCGGCAACCACAAACCGAGGCTCTCTCCTAAATACTTGAAAGAAAGTTTCAAGCCACTTGATTTTTTTTTTTTTTGGAAGCAACATGAAAAGCAACAGATCTAAAATTTGACGCACGTCGGGCAGCGGTGGGCACGAGATGAGACAAAGGCAATGCAAAGGAAAGGAAGGGGGCTGCAAATGAGACTTGACTAGTGAGGTACTAACAAGGTGGTTACCAGTCGAATAATTATGTTGTTTCCATTCACTCAGTGACCAGCCGTCGGCCGCGAACTTTTTTCCCCATGAGTCATGTTTACATTCGCGTTTGCTGCACGAGCACACACACAATCTCTCTCTCAGGCATGGGAATTGTCCGCCTAAAGGCAAATTTCCGCTTAAAGCAAACTGGGTTTCCGCCTTAAAAAAAAAAAAAAAAAAAATGTTTGTCTAAAAAAGTCTGGTTGATAAAAAAAAAAAAAAAGATTGTAGCTCCGCTGTTCTTTTCACCGATTGCCGCCGAGGTGTTGGCCGCCCGCTTCAGTTACGCGATACCTAAACGGAAAGTAAAGCGTTTCTTCTGCGGGCAGCGCTAAAGCTGAACGGTACCTTGTTTCCGGTCTATTCTGGTTTTGCTTCACAAGTTGCGGAGTCGAGAAGATTCGAATCGGTGCCAGCTCAAAATGTCAGTAGTTTCATGATTTGTCCAGCGCGGACAACCGTTCGACGACAGTGCTTGTGATAATTCGTGGCGGTGGGAGTGGCTGACTGCCACAGAGAGTGAACAACGGGTTGGCACGTACGTTTGAAAGGTTGACGTACCGGGTGCAGCATGGTGCATGCCATGACTGAGGGCTTACTTCAGCCCCAGGAAAGCTACAAAATGCCAGTTACTATTGATACTTAGGGCATATGCAGGGCTGGCACTCATATCCTGCAGTCGCCCCCCCCCCCCCCCCCCCTCGCTTTTCACTTTCTTTGGGTAAAGTTGGCCTTCCTTCCCCCCCCCCCCCTTCGCTTTTCACTTTCTTGAGGCAAAGTCCTTCCTTTCTGCACCGCGAAAATTTCAGTCTTTTTTGACTTCTCCAATTCCCATGCCTCTCTCTCTCTCTCTCTCTCTCTCTCTGTGAGCGGTGGGCGAGGGGGGTGGGGTAACGTGAAATAGTGAAACGTCATTAATTTCCGCGAGGAAGTACTAAACAGTCCCACACGACACACATTAAGTGGGAGTGAACATGGCGAGATGCAGGCTACTCATCGTGTGTCTCAAGTTTCTGTTATGGACCGCCTGGTTTATACTTTGCTACAGCCAGAATTGTAAGTTCATATGCTGATTTTTTTAATGAAATAATGCTTTAAACAAAAGTCTGTTATTTGCATAATGAGGTGTGTGTGGACAGTAACAATTAATCGGCAACGACTGATTTTTTTACGACTGAAATTCCTCATTTACCGACCGTAGTATGTTCGATCTTTGACAATGTGCACACAAACACAAACACGTGTTAGCAAACGTGTGTGTGTGTGTGTGTGTGTGTGTGTGTGTGTGTGTGTGTGTGTGATTTCCTGGTCTTATGTTTTTTTGTTGCTGTTGTTTTCTTCTTCTCCTTCTATTCATTTTTTTTTCTTTTCAATGTTCGTTTTTGTGGTAGTGTAGAACGGCAAGTTTGAAAAATAGTCACACTTCACACGTGCTTTGCTCTTCTGCAACAGGTGCGGAGTTGGATTTCCCTGCACTGAATGGATCATCCACGATATCTGTTAAAGAAAACGACACTGTAACGCTGCTTTTTAGCATCAGAGTCAAGGACAACTGTAGTCTTCCAGACGAATTTTTGATGGTCACTCACTCAGGACATACTGTCAAATGCTTCAAACAAATGGAGCTTGTAACGATACAGGGGACATCTGCTCATGCACGAAAGACAATACGTTTAATTTTTCGAGGAAATTTACTCGTGTTGACAACGGAGCATGGACATGGTTTACTACGCAAATGAAAAAGACAATTGAATTCATCGTTTTATGTGAGTATACTAGATAGCATCTATTTATTTCATTTATTTTATTTATTTATTTAAGGAGTTACGTCTGCGTGTTCAGTATTTTTTTTTTTACCGTTGACGTTTGAGAGCGGAGACATTCTTCTTAGGGAATATACAGGATTTTATTTTAGAGTGAAAGGGTTGTCTTCATTACCATTACCAACACTATAGTCATAATCTTTTATAGACCCTCCGCAAGTGAAGGAACTAAACCTTTCCGACGGGCCCCAAGCTGTGTATCTACAGAACAGCACTGTAAATGTCGACTGTGTCTTGGACAACGGTAACCCACCTGTTGCTGCTGTATTGCTGGACAGACACGGGGACGTATTAAACAACAGCAGTAAAGGAGAGATACACTACACGTTTCCTGCTGTGGGTTGTCAGGACGCTGGCATCATTCGCTGTGAGGCACCAGGAGCGAGTGAGAACAAGACTGCCACACTGCTTGTCAGATGTGAGAATGACTAGACGTATTTCTGGTTCTTAAAAATTAGACCCGCTACAAATATTTTTGAGTGAATGTTTGTGGCGAGCCGCTTTAGGAAATATTTTTGGACTTGTTACATTCTCTATAGCCTGTTTATGAGATCAGGATAGAACTGGAAATAGTTATCACACAACAAACAACGAAACAAAACACAGCAAACTACAACTACAAACAACAACAATTACAACAACAAACGTCTTATGAATAAAAAGTGTTTAAACTTTTTCAATGAAAAATCAACTGAAATGCCATGTCATATCTTTTCAGGCCCACCAGAATTTGCAGGTACCTTCAGAGATGAATTCAAGGTGACTTCTGAAAAGGACTTGTCCGTATCGTTTTCTGTGCGGGCACACAATGAGGTTTTTACACAATGCTGGTTAAGCCACGACTCCAGTATGTATACCCAAGACTGTCAGAGGTTTGTATAAATGTATACATTTCCACCTCAGTTTAAATCCTGTATTCATTTTCCCTTTTTGTGTGTATGAATAACATGAGAGAAAGGTTACTCTTTAAAGTTCCCCAGTAATGTCAATAATAATGTGTCAAAATATCACGATTGTTTGAAGAGTTTAAGCAGAAAGTTTTATTTCTGGCTTTCGTTTCAACCTCAAGACTTTATTCCTTTTTTACGTCTAGTGATAATTCCTATGTTCAAGCCATTGTGGTGTGGGTGAATTTCTCTCGTTTAACGCAAATTCCTCACAAGTTAAGCTTATAATTATTTTCAGACGCCTCACTGTGACTGGCGAACCTCCAGATTTAAATGTCACCATACATCTGGATAATGTGACGCACGAGATGGACGGCCAGTGGTGGTTGACTCTTACCAATGAGGAAGGGAATGGTTCGCGTGACTTCCACATAAATGTTGCTGCAGGTTTGTCGCCTTCGTGAAGTTCTTTGACTTCCTGGTAGTCCTTTATGTTAGCGCAAGTAACGGGTGAGAGTCAAACAGTAGTTTATACTGGGTAATTTGCAGATGAAAAAAAAAGTATAGTTGTAGATGTGATATATCAAAATCTAAACACGAGACGAGTGTGTGTGTGTGTGTGTGTGTGTGTGTGTGTGCGCGTGCGTGCGTGCGTGCGTGCGTGCGTGCGTGCGTGCGTGCGTGTGTGTGTGTGTGTGTGAGACCATGTACACTAATTTTGTACTGGAGACAACATTTTAGAAACGTCATGCATGTGGTTCCTTTTCTTGCGATTGTCTCCAGAGACACTTCTTCCACGACACACCAACAATTCAACTGATTATTCATCGGCAGTACATAGTGAAATCATGATTGTCGGGGGTGGCTTCGTCCTTCTCATCCTGATTGTCGTTACCGTGAACGTCATCTGCTGGCAGAAAGGTGCTTGATCATATGGACATTTGTTTGTTGTTGTTGTTATTGTTCTTTGTGTTCTTGTTGTATGTCATTAGACCCCTCAAATACCCACTCACCTTTGTTTACGTCAAAATTTGTCTTGACAACATGAAAGATATGTAATTGTTTACATTTGAAAAATTAGTCACTTTATTTTGAGGATCGTGTTAGTTCACATTCTAAAATGAAGTTAATAGTTACAGTGGTAATCTGGTTGATCGCAGGAAGAAAAGCTGCCAGACAACGTCATCCTAACGAAAGAAACTCCCTGGAAGCACATGATGAAATGATTGAACTTCGACCTCTGTCAGGAACAAGAAGAAGCATGCACTTGTATGAAGAAGTCAGGGACATGTCTGGTGAGTATACTTATGTCCGGTTATTACTGCATTTACAACGGGAAGATTCTTCAAGGCTAAGCTCGCAAACTTTACATTTATTCACAATTACTAAGTTTTCTTGAATCTAAACTGCACTGCATGATTTGAATCTCTTTGAATGTTTGTTCCAAAGTTTATGTGCGGGTTCTCATTTGTTTGTTTGTTTCACGAGATACTTACTTCTTCTCTTGTTGTCGTTGTTTCCTCCAGGCAATGATGTTGGCACTAACTCGGTGAACGGAAATGTTGGTCAGTTTGGGCAACATTTATTTTCTTCGTACTAGAAACTAAGATCAAATGAGAATTACTATACTGCAATTAAAACAAAATATATCATACACATATGATAACAATAATAATAATAATAATACTTTTTTATTCTGTGCAGGTGGCTTTGGGGCTCCATCCGCTCCGAACAGACAGAGCCCAAGAGTTGGATCAGACGGGTACCTAGTGCCCGTTCCATCAACGTCGGCTCATGTTCATTCAGAACGGTCACATGACCGTCAAGACTCCGCAGTTTCATCAGTCGCGGTTTCATCTGGTTACATGGACATGAGCGGCTATGTCGACATGCGCCGAGGGGAAAACGTTCACACCGCGGAGTTCCCGCTCTATCAAAACACTACATAAATTAATTCTGTTGATTTGTGTGTGTGTGTGTGTGTGTGTGTGTGTGTGTGTGTGTGTGTGTGTGTGTGTGTGTGTGTGTTAGGAGAGGTTGGGGGGGGGGGGATGTGGCACCATTGACAGACTCTTCTCATCAAGTTTTCATGTAAACTTTTTGTACATTTTTGTATATTTTTGCGATTAGAACTGTTATTATCTGATAGGTTATAGCGCTACATAAGTACTGTCATTATTATGATTATTAAACAGTCATGTTTGTTGCTTGGGTCCTTACTTTTACCGAGCGGGGAGGGCAGGAGAGAGAGAGAGAGAGGGCGAGGGGGGGGGGAGGGTTGGGGGATGTTAGGTTAGAGTTTGCTGTGATTTGTCTTGCTTGTTAATGATTTTGGTTTTTTTTTTATTAACGTAATTCATTACCATTCTGTGTATATAGCAATTAATAAAACTTTATACTAAAAATGATACCCCTAATAAAATTGTAATTGTATCTGTTAAAGGCTGTGCATTAGTACAGAGTTACACTTTCTTGAAAGTCGGTGTTTAGGTTTCGCATAAGTTCTTTTATCGGTTATATAGTATCACCGCAAGTACGGTTTTCCCTCCACACTGTGAATTATCGGTTCATAAATGTGAGATATATATGTCAGTATGTATACCAGATCTGACGAACTCCTGAGTGAATCATTGCCTTTGTATCTGAACTATAAGCACCTCATTCATACCAGGAAATAACACGAGAAAGTGAGTAACCGAATATTTCTTTTGACGACGACTTTACTTGTTCTCCCAACCCGTCACACCATTTCCTTGTAATCCACAAAAACATCACGGTTTTCCCAACTACATACACCCAGTCACACCCACACACACTTATCAGAAGGACGAAGTTCACCTATTTGTTTTTGTTTGCTTTGTTGATACGTGTATTATGTTTGCTGTTGTTGACTGCCTATAAGAAACACTTTGAAGTTTTGTTGTTTCTGATTACTTTTTCATGTTTTAATGAACAAACATTAACTTTTTCTCGCTAAGGAAAATCTGACGTTGACAGCACGAAATGCAGAAAAGCCAAACTGAGGTTAGCGTCGAATATATGCCTATAAAATAATTGTTGTAGATGCACTATGTAAGTGCTCTTTGTTCTTGGCCTGCATTTCGTCATTTGCAAAGGCTTGCCGACCATACTGATAGCTAGTAAAACCTCTGTAGGTAAAAAAAAATAATGTGATGATATGCTGAGAAGTCTTTGTTGATCTATTCACAAAGATCAGTTAATGTACAGACACGCAGTGAATGAAAGTGCTGTCTAGGAAGGTTTGTACAAACACCACAGGTCTTTTCTTCCTGTCAATACACACTAACGGACACACACACACACACACACACACACACACACACACGTGTCTGTACAATGAAATACAAATAAATCAGTTCAGTTTATTCATAAAAAGTGCAGTATATAAAAATAAAACAAACACTATCATCATCCCCCCATTTTTTAAATGCGAGATCAGTATTTCACCAGTATTTCCCTCTTTTGAATGAATGGATGGCTGTTTGGGAATTTAACGTCCTTTTCCACCTCTTATGGGTTATATCAAAGACGGGGCAACGATGAAAAAGCCAGCACAAATACTTGGTCCTAGCCGGGATAGGAACTCACGACCCGAGCATTAGAAGTCCAACGCTCTACCATTCGGCCACCCTGGCTCCCCCTCTTTTGAATGTAAAGTTGCTGTTTTAAGTGAAAGTTTATTTTTAGCATGCATTGTTATGTACAGAAGACAAGTTAATTTCAGCAACGTTGGAAAAGGCTGAAAATCCAAATTATGAACATTCCAGATTAATACCTATCCTCATGCTGAACAGTTCTATGATATCACCAAATATAATTTTGTGATGACAAATACGATTTCCGCTTTGTTGTTCACTTCACTGTTTACAATCTGTAATCATACTGCATGATAACCCAAAAAAAAACCCCCAAAAAACATCAGACTTTATGGACATGAAATATTTGACAGTATTAAAACCACAGTGCAATTACAAAACAACGATAACAACAACCAACAGCCAAAAAAACAAGCAAGCAAACAAACAAACAAACAAAAAACCCCACGCATATTTATGAATGCATACAGAAAACATAATGCTCAACAAAGAATTCCAGGGCCCGAACTGAATGTGATGATTTCTAACATTGACCACTAGCGTAAATCACTCACTCACTCACTCTCGCCTTTTGCCCCTTCTGGGGCATAGGCCGCCGACAAGGGTTCTCCTCGTAAAGGCTGGTTGAGAAAAGCGGGTGATCAAGCTGTTGCTTTCATTTCCTAAAGCGTCAGAGAGTAAGTAAGCTTACATTAGAAATTCTGCCCTTTGCACTGGACCCGTAGACGTGAGGCACCTCTACAAGTTGACAATTACCAGTGTATAGGTGTAGACATGAGTGATGTGCTACATTCGAAGTCATCCAGATAAAAGTTGAACCCTTTAAAATTAATGGTTATTTAGAGTTTCGTCAAATGATGCCCAAACATGGATTAATGTTTTCTATTCCCCACTCCACTTCACCAGACATCATGAACATTAAATATTTGACAGTAGTGAAAACTACATTGTAATTATAAAACAACCACAACAACAACCAAAGGCCCAAAACAAGCAAGCAAGCAAACAACAACAACAAGCAAACAACAACAACAAACAAACAAACAAACAACAACAACAAAAACAAAACAACACATGTATTTATAAATGCACACAAAAAGCATAATGCTCAACAAAGAATTCCAGGGCCTGAATTGAATGTGATAATTTCATTGACCGCTGCTATAAATGCTGGTTGACAAACGTAATTATCAACCTGTCGATACCAGTTTCGCATTAGCACCAATCTAGTTATTTCCACTACAAGCGTGAATTTTCACTTATTAAAGTATCTGAGAGTGAGTAGATATGAAGTGCTTTCCTTTTCGTTGGAACCGTGAATGTTGGGTAGGGAGCCTCTGAACACAGTAGTTTTGGAAACTATAGCGGATTCATAGGCAAGGAAAACGCTGTGGGTGTTTTTATTCTTCACTTTAAACAATAGAATCCAGAAGTAATAGTAATGTTGTCAAATAGGAGATTCATTAACGACGACATAATGGCAGCGCTGAGTTCTTTGATGAGTGGAGCGTTATACTATAACTCAAGATACAAATGAAACAACCTCAACAACAGCAACATTAACTAAACCAAACATCAAAGCTCAAGTTATACAACAAAAATATGCTTTAAATGCAGCAGATGGTCGCCTAACACTCGGTGTAGAGGCTCCTGTGTACTAATAATAGACCTCTAGCTAGGTATGTGTTTTGTTGTGAACACTGTGATGACACAATTGCACTCCGGGAAAAAAACAAAACAAAAACAGAAAATAGTTCCAAGTATATTGTGTCCCATTATTTGAATTTACATACATTACAGCCTGTCGCAAGTTAGCCTATTGCACTACGTTTTGCACGAAATCATGTACTCTAGAAAGACTGACAAATACTAGACCTGAACACGTATTTACCTATATTACGGAACTGCCCAACAACTGAGATCAAACAGCAAACATTTAACCGAAGTAAAGAGCTTAGTGGAGAATGTTATCGCGGTCGGTAGGACTTCCATTTATAATTGTATCCAATCTTTACATTTACAAATCTTGAAACGTGTGTGTGGAGGCCCTGCAAATGAATGAATGAACTACCAGACCAAATCACAATACTTTCACTCTCGGCAACGACTGAGGTGAACCAAAAATCATAGCGACAAATACAGATATTTCTTCTTTTGACAATGTACATAGAGTTACGGATTAGTAGCAGCGATAAAGCACCGGACTAAAAGAAAACTAGCAGGGAGGCACAAGGAAATTGACGAGACCGACCACAAGTGAATTGGGACAAAACCGTTAATGTGCGTGATTGGCTAGAAAAAAAAGCAAGCAACCAACCAACCAAAGACCCCCCCCCCACCCCCATCCCGTACCCCCCCCCCCCCAAAAAAAAAAAACCCACCCCAAAACAAAAAAAACAAACAAAAACAAAACAACAACAAGAACAACAAACAAACAAACAAACAAACACCAAAAAATCAAAACAATCAAACAACAGCCAAAAAAAAAAAGAAGCTCTAAACACCCAATAACATTACATGACATTTCCATTGCACACACATCTTTGAACGCCTAAACACGTTTTGAAGGTTAGCTAGGTACTAATTTAAGGTTTAACGCTGCGCAAGCAACAAGGACTATTTCGCGGCTAAGCGGGGCCCTCCTCCGGCGGGTTAAGAGTAAAAAGGCAGTCAGTAAAGCAGGATGTAGATATAATTATATCAAGAATCTATCTGGTTTAATTGAGAGGTGTCTTTCAAGGCTAAAAAAAAAACCCCTGAACACAGAGGTCAATGAAAAACTCTATAATTGAACGATCTATGTTTTATGCAATAAGTTAAAAGTTTTGAAGGACTAAACTATGAGATTAAAGCATGAGAGAGTGCTTCCCGTTGCATTGGATCAGTGAACGTGAGGTACCTCAGCAAATTGACTGGGCCCACTACAGGGGTGTAGAATTTGGCGAGGTGATTTTTTTTTAAAATTATTATTAGATGACTAAAACTTCTAAGCCCCCCCCCCCCCCCAAAAAAAAAAAAGAAAAAAAAAAAGAAAGATGACTCCATGTAATAATTCTACAGGGTTTTGGCCAATGATGGTGAAAAATGAAATACAGTTTCTCCCCCCGCCCCTCCCTCCCGAGCACACACCTACCCACACAGACTGATGATGTGGAGGTATAATTGGCATGGAGAACAGCAACATCCACAAAACCAAAGACCAAAATTCATGCTATACTGCAAAAATTATGCTTTAAATGCAGTTAATGTTCGGTTTAAAAGAAGTCCTTGTATAATAATGCATACGTAAGTGCACGGTAGTGAACACTGTGCTGGCAAAATTGCACTCCAGAGTAAACAAGAAAATAGCTCCGAGTATCTCATGGTTCCATTATTTAAATTTACATGTCCTACCGCCTGTCGCAAATGAGCCTGTTAGAGCAAGGTTTGCACGAAAAGCAGGGAGGCACAAACAACTTGACAAAACCGACCATAAGTGAATTTGGGAAACACCTGAAAAACCAGTGGCTCTGGGTAAAACAGTTCATGTGCTTGACTGGTCAACCAACCAACCAACAAACAAATTGAGAAAACTGAGAATACTCGGTGATTAATGTAAGGCATGAAAATAAAAGATGCAACACAAATAAAATCTGTCATCCAGAAGTACAAATCTACATGTCAGTTTGCCTACTGCATAAATAGACCCCGCCCTGCACCCCAAACGACAAAAACAGGGATATTCTCTAAGAAAACAACAACAACAACAACAACAACAACGGCAATGAGTAGTAACCTACTAACGTGAACCTAAGAAACCATGAACAAATCATAGGACAAGAAGTTCTAATTTGTGTCTACGGAAAACACCCTAACAATTCCTGTGTCGCAGCTACGAGTAAATATCACCCTTAAATATATCTTAGCATACATAACCACTACTGGTTTTCCCCCTTTGTGCCAAACATTGTCCATGGTAACTTTTCTTCTTGTTATTATTCTGCTACATTTTCATTGGAAACAGAATACATTTTAAACATTTGGCCCTTCTTCGTTTCTTTCAGATCCACTAGAGGTGTTTGTAGTCAGCTGGACAGTTTCTTCCGAAACACCAGACTTGACCTGCGATTCGGTGGACTCGGCCGGCACCCTGTGAAAATAAAAGTAAAGTCTTTTCCTTTGTACAGGTTTTTCAATTTAGCCATTATATTTGAATCTAAAAAGGGATTAAAAAAAAAAAACGTTTTCTGCCCCAACTCTTTTTCCCAGCTCCAGTGGTGTTCCTCCCAGGTCATGGGTGGAATCCACGGAGGGCTCGAAAGCTGGAACAATTTTTATTATGCATGAGGATGGAGATGAGGATGATGGTAAGATGATGCCATGGAGGTCCGTGTGGTTTGGGACTGCAGGACAGGGCCGCATTCCACGCTTCCTGTCATAAACATCCCGGCGATCACAAGGCCCGGGAACTACGGCACCTGCGGTGCCGGCCGTGTAATACACCATAAGACGTGTCATACCAAAAGAAGCCCCCCCCCCCAAAAAAAAAAAAAAAAAAAAAAGTCGCACCCGTGAAGTGGATGAATCTCGGCTGTGTGGCAACAGCCTCCCCATTGGGCCCATAGGACACCCGCTCTGGGCAGGAGCCGACCTAGGTAGGAAAATCCCGCTTGCGTCGGGTGGGATTCGAACCCTGGTCTCCCGGTCCATGGTCCGAAGTGGTAACCACTACACTACGGGGACCGGTAAAAAGGAGGTGGGGGGGGGGGGGGGATTCTTATATAGCTGATAAGGAATAACACTCACGTTCCATTTTCAGGGGTCTGTCCAGGATGTTGGTTTCCCCAAGGTTTCAGACGTTGGATGTAGCTTAAACAGTGTTGCAGTCTGAAACACATTGACCGCATTTATTATCAGGGGCCCTCTCGATCCATTTCTTTAAACTCTGTTGACGTTTTTACTAATAAGTTCTGAGTCATAAGAGAAGTGAAAAAGTACTGAGGAATTGCCTTCCGTTTCGTTTTATCTCTTGCTCTTTCCTTTTAATAGATGTGTCACACACATTTGACATTACTGTAGCAGTACCTTACTGAACACACACACACACACACACACACACACACACACACACACACACACACACACACACGGAGCGCACCTTTGTTTCCTGTGTAGTATAAAAACTACAGCTGTGAATAATAATAATCCAAGTACAGCCACGACGATTCCAATAATCCAGGCGTTGTTCTCATCTTTAGTCGCTGCTACGCCTGTTTTTGGAAGAAGGAAAGAATCATGTTTTAGATTCTCACTCTCCACAGCAGCACCCATCATCTTATTCCCATGTGTAAATGTCACAATTGATGCAATATTTCAATATTATCAACCGTTTTTATGTTGTTTCCATAGTAATGGAAACAACATAATAGGACGGGCTAAAATTTCCACGTTCATAGGCAAGCATCTGTGGTACAAACGCACGTCACTGCCGATCTCCCGCAGAGACGATTTTGCAAGTGTAACTCTGACAATGACGTAAGAAAACTTGCGTCATCGATGCTGACGCGTATGGTGTTCCGAACGCACTTCTCCTCCTCAGTGAGTGCCGTCTGTGCGGATGTGTGTGCGTGTGTGCGTGTGTGCGTGCGGCTGTGTGTGTGTGAATTGTGTCCAGGCCCGTTTCTTCGAAAATACTCAACCGAATGGCTTCAAATTTGGGGTATCCAAATATATCAAAATGTTACATTAGACGATTCAAGCGTGTGATGATTGCTTAAGTGATTTGGGAGTTATCTCCCTTTTGAGACAAGTTGGTTGTCTTTCGTGTACAGGCGTAATATTTATTTAAATCACTCAATTTTTTGGCAGTAGATAGCTTGAATACGGACTCTGAACAAAGTCACTACTAGAAAATGGTCGCTCTTATAGTTTTCATGTAAACCGAGCCTGAGTTGACATTGCATGTGAACCCAGTTCAGATGCCTATTTCTCCGAAAATACTGAACCGATCAATTTCAAATTTGGGGTTTCTAAATGAATCAAGATTGTTGAATAGAAGGCCCGATCCAGGTACGATTGCACACATGATTTGCGAGTTATCGCACTTTTCAGAAAAAGTGGCTTTCTGGCGTTTAAAGGCGTAATATTTACCTAAACCACTCCATTTTTTGGACATAGATAGCATGAATACGGATTCTCAACTAAGTGAATTTTGGAGGTTGTCGCTTTTATACTTTTGGCGTAAGCCGTACCTGATGAAAGTGCTGGTGAACACACTTTAGATCTCAATATCGCTCCTACTATACACAGATAATGAGCCTGGGGTGCCATAAAAAATATACAAAAAAATTAGAAAAATTCACTGCAGCCGTTATCGTCAGTTGACTTGAAAATTTGTACTCACAGCACATTTCCTCTATAAGCCACACGCCTCACAAACATCGAAGAAGAGACGCACGCGCACTGACGTAAAGTAAATGCGTCATGTTTGATTGACGTGATGCTGTTTTTTCTTGGGGGTGTCTCGCCACTTCCTTTCCGAATTCCTCTGTTTTGAGACGTGGTGTATTTTACTTCTACTATGTCGCCATCTTCGTGCAATCGCAGAGAAGACACGGGATATAACAGAATACAACTCCAATACTTTATGAACAGAATATGCACGGAGAACAAATTCATGAAAGAAGAAGAACCCAGAACGCTGTGCAGGGCTGCTTACGTACTGAACAGGTCAGATCCATCGCAGAAAAGGCACGCGCGCACTGACGCAAAAGGCAGTATCAGCGTCATTTTTCCGACGTCATGTTTGATTGACGTGATACTGGCATTTCTTGGGGATGTGTCGCCACTTTTTGGACGTTGTCTATGTGTAGACGGGGAAAGCGGGAGTTTCATTGATGTAGTGTGCTTTGTTTTTCCCACTGACTCTCACTCAATAGCATAGTAGAGTGAGAGGACACCACATAGGTCTCAATGGAGCACAAACGCGGCTCGCGCGAGTCTCTGTGTGTGTGTGTGCGTGTGCGCGTGCGTGCGTGCGTGTGAGTGTGTGCGCGCGCGCGTGTGTATGTCTGACATAACACATAGTTAGAAAACGTTCGCCGCGCAGACTTGTCTGTTAAACATATTGGGTCGGTATTAATTCGATCTTTACACTGCGCACGCAGCAGCAACACTTCAATTTTCATGGGCCTGCTTTCATTGCAAGAACTGTATCAAAGTTATTACGCCATATGTATTATGCGTCATCCCAGTGAGCAAAAACGTCATAGATTTCAAAGAATACAACTTGACGTCTCTCTTCCAAAAACAAGATTGGTGTGACAGCCCGGTCAGTTGTTTCCATTCCGAGAGAGAGAGAGAGAGAGAGAGAGAGAGAGAGAGTGTGTGTGTGTGTGTGTGTGTGTGTGTGTGTGTGTGTGTGTGTGTGTGTGTGTGTGTGTGTGTGTGGATACATGGCATTACAAAAGAACGACCGTGACGATAGCAGGTGATCAAATGGAAACAACATATTGGGCTGGTGGCCATCTTGTTATGTTGTTTCCATAGTAATGGAAACAACATAATAGGACGGGCTAAAATTTCCACGTTCATAGGCAAGCATCTGTGGTACAAACGCACGTCACTGCCGATCTCCTGCAGAGACAATTTTGCAAGTGTAACTCTGACAATGACGTAAGAAGCGTGCGTCTCCGATGCTGACGCGTATGATGTTCTGAACGCACTTCTCCTCCTCAGTGAGTGCCGTCTGTGCGGATGTGTGTGCGGCTGTGCGGATGTGCGGCTGTGTGTGTGTGAATTGTGTCCAGGCCCGTTTCTTGGAAAATACTCAACCGAATGGCTTCAAATTTGGGGTATCCAAATTTATCAAAATGTTACATTAGACGATTCAAGCGTGTGATGATTGCTTAAGTGATTTGGGAGTTATCGCCCTTTTGAGACAAGTTGGTTGTCTTTCGTGTACAGGCGTAATATTTATTTAAATCACTCAATTTTTTGGCAGTAGATAGCTTGAATACGGACTCTGAACAGAGTCACTACTAGAAAATGGTCGCTCTTATAGTTTTCATGTAAACCGAGCCTGAGTTGACATTGCATGTGAACCCAGTTCAGATGCCTATTTCTCCGAAAATACTGAACCGATCGATTTCAAATTTGGGGTTTCTAAATGAATCAAGATTGTTGAATAGAAGGCCCGATCCAGGTACGATTGCACACATGATTTGCGAGTTATCGCCCTTTTCAGAATAAGTGGCTTTCTGGCGTTTAAAGGCGTAATATTTACCTAAACCACTCCATTTTTTGGACATAGATAGCATGAATACGGACTCTCAACTAAGTGAATTTTGGAGGTTGTCGCTTTTATACTTTTGGCGTAAGCCGTACCTGATGAAAGTGCTGGTGAACACACTTTAGATCTCAAAATCGCTCCTACTATACATAGATAATGAGCCTGGGGTGCCATAAAAAATATACAAAAAAATTAGAAAAATTCACTGCAGCCGTTATCGTCAGTTGACTCGAAAATTTGTACTCACAGTACATTTCCTCTGCAAGCCACACGCCTCACAAACTTCGAAGAAGAGACGCACGCGCACTGACGTAAAGTAAGTGCGTCATGTTTGATTGACGTGATGCTGTTTTTTCTTGGGGGTGTCTCGCCACTTTCTTTCGGAATTCCTCTGTTTGGAGACGTGGTGTTGTATTTTACTTATGCTATGTCGCCATCATCGTGCACTCGCAGAGATGATACGGGATACAACAGACTACAACTCCAATACTTTATGAACAGAATATGCGCGGAGAACAAATTCATGAAAGAAGAAGAATCCAGAACGCTGTGCAGGGCTGCTTACGTACTGAACAGGTCAGATCTAGAACATTCCTCAACTTACTGGAAGGCTCGAAATCTCTCCAAGGTGACGTAATCTACTGACGTTACTGCACCAGCATGTTCTGGGATGGTCTAGAAATTATTTTGCATCGAAATGCAGTATCTTTTCGCAAGAGTCTCTACAACGTGACATGTGGAAAGCGGGAATTTCAGTGGGTTTCGTTTTTGCCACTGACTCACACTCAGAAGCATAATGCAAAGATCTTGGAAACATAAAGATAGTTCACTTACCTCCCTTTGAGGGACAACGCGTAAGAGTTGTCTGCGCGCATCCCGCAGATCTACGCAGTTGTTTGACCCAACCCTACACTAGCCGCCGTAAAACATTTTAAGAAAATAAACAAAAACGAAGATGTCAGCGACTAACAGGTGGTCTCCTCCCATATATTTCGCATGTGTTTTAGGCCTATGGAAAACATAAGTACTCTTAAAGTTCCGGAGGACGAACGAAAGATGTAGTTTGGCTTTCACTGCTGTACGTAGGCTACGCAGTGCATTTCGTTCGATGTGTTCAAGTAAAACTAGTACGGAACACAGAAAGATCGAATGTGCGAGAGATCCAAAGATGGACGCATCCGCTGAATACTTCCTGCTAACTCAGCATTAATCATATCTGCGACCGACGATCCAGCAGATTCTATGTTGTGATATGGTTTTACAATGGTTAGAATGAAGTTCAGCCGGATGATTTTGTTCTGTGTGTGTGTGTGTGTGCGCGCGCGCGCGTGTGTGTGTGTGTGTGTGTGTGTGTGTGTGTGTGTGTGTGTGTGTGTGTTCTGAATTTAGATGCAGGTAGACGCTAGCACAATTTAAGTCACCGTGATTTGTAAAGTTGTCAGGGAAAAAAATTACGCTGTATCTGCGTCAGCCGCGTGTGTTTACTGTTAGTTTACACTGCATGCACACGTACCACTTGAGGTCTTTTTCTTTTTTTTTGTCAAGAAAGCGAAAAAAAAAATGTTTGTTTTTCAACAGGAATACGAAAAGAAGTGTTTCCCCGTTTATATTTGTCTGTTATTTGAACAATTCGGCGCAGAACACAATTGCATGCTTTTGTGATCGCTTTCCACTTTCCGCCATGCTGTCACTATAGGGGCCAGATCTAGGATGCGCGCTAATGCGGGCAGACAACTCTTCGCGTTGTCCCGCTATTTGTCTCTCTTACGAGGGCAGGAGTGACGCGTCTTTCTGATTCCAAGGTCTTTGCATAATGTGTGTGTGTGTGTGTGTGTGTGTAGGGGGAGGGGGGGGTGCGTGCGTGCGCGCGCAAGCGCGCGTCTAAGGCGAGAGAGAGAGAGAGAGGGTCTCTTCTCCGATACCAGTAAGCAATCGTCTGTCAGTCAGGTCTGCGGGAAGTAACTCTGTCAAAGGGGAACGACTTTATTACAAGAATTCATTCACCCATGTAGAACCTCGCATACGCCAACAAGTTGTGACGTCAACCAGCTAAGCGAGCTCACACGACCTCATGTGTTTGGGTTTTTGCAAGTGCATAGAGGCACGATAAGGGTTTTCAGTACTTTCTTTATGTCAGCATGCTTGATGTCAGAGAGCTTGCGTTCCAGCGTGTGCGCGCGGGCTGCATACATGACACAACGACTACGACTGTGACTACAGCAGGTCATTGAATGGAAACAACATATTGGGCTGGTGGCCATCTTGTATTATATTATGAAAGGAAATCAATAACCAATAATTTATGGAATCGTTTGATTTTAAGTTAAAGGTGCTATAGTCTGAATTCATGAATTCTGTTTTACTCTATGAGCTTTCTATTTACATCTTCAAACGGATTCCTTAAAATATCAATATGGACAAGTAACAGTTTATACTCAGTGTTGTTGTCTTTCCTGTGACTGGTAGGCCAGTGGTAACCGCAGGACTGTTCCCATCTCCTGAAAGCGGACAAACAAAGCGGGAAGATACCAAACTGACGATACGCCAGAAATACTACGTTAAACTGGATACGGAAACTGACAGCCAGCCAGTGCAGTTCTTTGATTCTACCAGCATTTGTTGTGATCGCTGATAATGTGAGTAAAACACCCTAAACTCTTCCCAGAAATGTTCTGCTTACTAATTTCGGATTTTGAATGTTGTGGTTTTGGTGATGTTTTGTAAGGAGATGAGTAAAATATTAATGAGTGAATATCAATGAGTGAATATCAATGAGTGAATATCAATGAGTGAATATCAATGAGTGAATATCAATGAGTGAATATCAATGAGTGAATATCAATGAGTGAATATCAATGAGTGAATATCAATGAGTGAATATCAATGAGTGAATATCAATGAGTGAATATCAATGAGTGCTTTGATGCTTCACTTTATGATTTCCATACACTGACGTAGAAACAACTCCCTGTGCTAAAGAGACGGGAGGAGAAAGAGTACCTGTCCCACCCCCATACCGATCCTCTGTGCTAAAATATTTCATATCACATAAATCTCCTAAGGCGAAAGGTATTTTTTGACCGGACTTCGGTTAAAACATCCTGGAATTACCTCCGCGGTTGTTTGATATTTTTGGAGCCCTTTTCTTCTATCATTTTTGCATCCTTCTTCAAGTTTGAATTGATAAGTATTCCCTCCCTTTCTTTCAAATTATATCAACACAGCTTTACGTGTAGATTCTTTCAAGCTGACTTAAATTATTCACAGTGGATGTAAACGTTTCTTAAATGCAATCGTAGACTCACTCAAGGTCAGGTTGCATTCCAGAAAGTTGTCCACTGTGTCTGTTGGAGAGGCCGAACATATATATCTGCCCTCGAAATCCTCGGTCAGGTTAGAAATGGTGACGGTCAGTCTGTCGGAGAGTTCGTTGTTGAATACGTAGCCTTTTGATGGGATGCATTTCACACCGCCTAAAGCCAGCCACACACATCCCAGGACAGGCGCTTTAAGAAAACAAAAACACACAAACGGGAGGTGTTATTTATCCACTACCTCAGTGAGTTTTTAGGGTTTAACGTCGCGCAAGCGACAAAGACTAATTCGCGGCATATATCCACTACCTACACACACAGCCTGCGGCACTGGGCTACAATATTTGTCGCCATCATCTCTCTTGGGCTACAAATTCTACCCTCCCCACGAAAAGCAGCATATGACAATGAAAGAACGATTTAAGGGATTATAAATTAAGCCTTTGATTTGAATGGCGTAGCAAGTAGGGGAATTTCGCTATCGGGCAACAGATTCCCCCAAGCCGCAACCGATCACTTCTGCTCCACTCTCGACCAAATCCACATCCCCGACCCCTTTACCCATCCCCCCCCCCCCCATCCCCAAACGAACATTCTCAAACCTGCATCATCTGAGCCCACATGCAGCGGGTACCGCTTAACGGTCACGTGACGTTTATTTCTGGTAATGTCGTCGCTAAAGAAGCACGTGACGTGTGCAGTATCCCTTGTGTGATTGGTCGTGCAGAAAGACGTCATGCCTTTTAAAAAAAATGTGCCCCGTTAGAAACATCAACAGCACCAGCACACCCTCACATATTTGTTTCATTCATGTAAAGACTAACCAAGTAAATGAAAAGGAAAATAAAAATGTGTGTGTGTGTGTGTGTGTGTGTGTGTGTGTGTGTGTGTGTGTGTGTGTGTGTGTGTGTGTGTGAGAGAGAGAGAGAGAGAGAGAGAGAGAGTCAATGAATCAATGAAACTTTATTTTACAACGGTAGAGGCAGTTGACGTTAAATAGTCAGTTTTCATACCTGCCGTAGCTAAAACTATTAACTAACAAAATTAGGAATAAAACAAAAAACAACCAACCAACCAAACAAACAAACAGTCAGATTAATGTACAAATAAAACAACAAACAAACAGCGAATAGATGTTGCAAACACACGTACAAACATATTCCAGAAGTTCAAAAGAAATAAAGAAGAAAGAGAGAGAGAGAGAGAGAGAGAGAGAGAGAGAGAATGACAATGACAAAGACAAATCTGTATTTCAGTAAGGCTTTTGGCCCAAGAAAGGGGGGACGTATGCAACATAAGAATACATCATCATACTACATGAATATACAGTAGACAGAATATACAGAATACAATGATATATATATATATAAACACTAGAAAATACACTCCTTGAGAACTGTGATCAATTATTATTATTAACAAGACATGGAGCCCAAATTTTCGGGCCCTCAGCGGGCCCTTCATCAGGGGAATACGAAATACAATATATATATATTTATACCACTCTACCACTATTACAAGTCATGGTATAAAATCCATAATTCACCACATGTGGTATAAACATTGTACCCATGACAACCACGCGTGAATTTTATGGCTGTACCTAAAGGCCATGTCACACGAGAGGGCAAAAACACTTGAAAACATTTTTCAAAAAATTGTTTTCAGACGTTTCACTGCGAAACAGTGTGTTTTGTCGTGTGACATACTTCACAACAATGTTTTCAAAACACTGTTTCGATCCTGTTTTCAGTTTTAGAGCCTGCCCTAAAATCCGAAAACATGTTTTGTGTTTCAACCAATGAAAGCCGCCGTGCGGAGTGTCAAGTGACACCTTCCCGTATCCGCTCAGTCAACATGTATGTTTAAGGAAAAGAGACATCGACTTTACCCAGAAACCCCATCCAGAGGTATTTCATACGCATTGAAGTTCTACATACAAGAAAAGGGTGTCTAGTAAGGTAGGAATGTCTTGACCGTAGCAGGGAAACTTGTTTTCAGTGTGACATCGCCTTAAGGAGTGAACAGGTATTACCCCTAGCAGTGTTCCAGCAGTGTGTTCTGGTGAAAGGATTTGCGTCACAATATGACGCGAAAAGGGACTAAAGAATAATTTACGTCACGACATGACGTAGTTCGACTTCGTACGGAAATGGGGACGAAGGAGCTTTGCCAGTCGCTTGACGTGGAATTGTTGATCTTTTGCTGCGTGTTTTCAACAAGCGGTCGTGTTTGTGACAAGCGTAAGCCTAGTTCCAGTTCTCTACTAAGACGGAGGCTTCGAAACGGAAAAGCTGACTTCTCAAAGCCTATGGACAAAGCGAGGTAAAGCACCTCAGTCAGTGATGTCGCGTGAAGCATTTGGATTGCCGATGTCAGCTTTCAAATCAAAGACTTGAAATGCAGGTAGGGACGTGGTATAAATAATTTTCCCAATTCGGTGCCCCCGATTACGTAAAATACACCACACTCGTTTGTTGATTTCGACCGTAAAACTGCTCGTTAAAACTCGCAGTTTTACGGTCGAAATCAACAAACTCGTGTGGTGTATTTTCCGTAATCGGGGCCACCTCATTGTGAAAACTCTCTCTCTCTCTCTCTCTCTCTCTCTATATATATATATCACATAATTATATTTATACATACACATATACATATATGTATGTGTACATGATATTCACAAACAATAACACAGCCCATACTTTAGAATACTCAACTTTTCATACATGCCATTGTTGGCTCAACACGGTCACACCTACATAGTAAGTATGTGAACATGTACTGACAACTGGAACATACAGAGGTTGACATAGATCACTGCATGCGCGTAGCACTAGGCTAGTTTTCAGGCTTTACGCAGTTCCTTTACTTTATAAACAAAAAAGCTACCTGTCGGGTTAGTTTTGGCCCACTATCTGCCATCAAATCAGCAAAACAGAACTTGGATGGACTTTGACTGAATTTGCCAGGTATATATTGTTCACGCAATATTTTGGACAGAAAAGGAGGAAATGTACTTCCGTTTCCTCCTGGTCACAGAATGGGCACTTCATGCACACATTTCTCTCAGCACTATAACGGAATTTGTGATACTTTAGATCAGTGATTCCCGGTTGGAATTTACAATAGCATCTCTGATGCCGATGTGGATCAAATCAGCTATTAAGTGTGAACTTTGAACAATGTCAGTTTAAACATTCTGTGCATATGGAATCTTGTACTACTGTTAGTCTTGCAATGCCAATCCTGCTGGAAACAATCTAAAAGTCTCTGTTTAAACACTCTCAGAAACAAGCTAGATTGAAAAAGAGTAACCATGACAAGATGTACCTATGTGACCTTATTTAGTTGATGCAGACTAAGTAACGTGTTGTATGATTTGCGTGGAAGCCGGGTTTCTGATAATCTAGTAATTCTCAGCCAATAGGAAATACATCTGACATATGCATTAATATACAGATGTTCACGACCACATTCGGCATAAACCATTGCATTTGGAGTTCTTGTAGTTACACCAAGGAATCTTTTTAACGCAAACATATGAACCTTTTGAATGATACTAGTACCAGAACTCAAACCCCATATTTCACTGCCATATAACAATATGCATGTCAACATGCATGTGTGTGTGTGTGTGTGTGTGTGTGTGTGTGTGTGTGTGTGTGTGTGTGTGTGTAGACGCGCATGTGTGTGTGTGTGTGTGTGTGTGTGTGAGAGAGAGAGAGAGAGAGAGAGAGAGAGAGAGAGATGCAAAATGCTAGTGATTCTCAGAAATCTCATCCACCTATTCTAATATTTTTTTTGTACATTTTGTTGCAGAGATGAGGGAGACCAGGACAAGCTCTTCAAGGTTCGGTCCCTACTTGAACCAGTGACTGATGCGTTTTTCAGCTGCCTACTCCCCCCAGCACGACCTCTAGATAGATGAATCCATGGTGCCCTGGCGAGTACGGCTGTCGTTTCGAATGTTCATTCCGTCGAAACCTACTCGCTACGGAATCAAGCTATATTGCGTATGCGAGGCAAAGTCAGGGTACATCTGCAAACTGGATGACTGTGTAAGGTGCAGGTCCCTACGGCCCAGAAAAAAAATGGAGCAAAGGTAATTGTTTTACTGACCTTATTTATGCAGCAATATCCACAAATATGCTTGAAATGACGCGCACATTGAAAAGTAAAAAAAAAAAGAAAAAGTATTCTTTAGTGTGTTGGCTGCATGACAGGCCTGTTTGTGAATGCTACCATTTAGACTTGCAATTGTGCCATTACATTTTGTTTTACCCTGAAATGTAACCTGTCTCTTCCACAGAAATATAAGCAGGATTTTTGTTCTGCAAGCATTCTGATTTCTCAGTGTATCACCCTAATCATTACTAATTTTCTGTTGCAGACTGTCAAGAGGATGTCGGCCGACTTCCTCGGAAAGGGACACTGCATCTACATGGACAGCTGCTTCTCAAAGGTTGAGCTGTTTGAGTGGCTGAGAGAGGGGCAAACGATAGCAGTTGCAACCGTTATCAAGGGTAGAGAGGGAAATCCAGGCAGCTTACATCCCAACCTGTTGAAGCTGAAGAAGGGAGAATCTGCATTTCGTCGTAGGAACAACCTGCTGTTCTACCGATTCAAGGACAAGAAAAAAGACATTTGCATGATGTCCACGAAGCACACCGCTGGATAGATGGCATCTGCGGGCCGAGACCGACGTGGTGCTCCAAAGGGGAAACCTAAGCTCGTACAAGATTACAACCAACACATGAAAGGGTTTGACCAGTTTGACCAAAATTAGGCTTACTACTCTTTCCACCGAAAGACCTTCAAGTGGTGGAAACGCGCAGCCATGCACCTCATTCACCTGTGCAAGGTTTAGAGCTACATTCTCTACAAGATTCGGACCCCAAAGCCCATGAGCCAATACGAGTTCACACTGGATCTTGTTGAGGCTCTGACATAGAGGGTGCCAAAACTTGAGGCTGTTCCAGCACGTCGTCCAATGCAGGCTGAACGCCTCAGTATGAAGGAGAATGACCATTTCAGCACTCGAATTGAGCCAACAGACAGCACTTCCAAGCGCCAACGGATCTGTGTGGCGTGCAGCATCAGGGGAAAAGATGCCAACGGAAAATCTGTGTATCTGCACAAGAGGGAGACGAGGTTCAAATGCAACCGGTGTAATGTAGGACTGTGCCAGGAACCGTGCTTCTTTTTGTACCACACACGGGTTGAGCTCAAGTCTGCTGTTGTCGAGGCACAACAACTTGATGTTTGAAGAGGCCTGGCATGTTTTGGACTGTGTATATTCCTGTGAATGTTTAGTGCTTTCAGTTTCTTGGACTAATCTGTTATGGTTTGTGAAACAAAGCAGTGACTGTGAATGTTCAGTGCCTGTCAGTTGAACCACTCTGTGACAGCTTGTGAAACAAACCAGTGACTGACCTCCAGTGTGACAGTGGGAGTGTGACTTGTTAGTTTCACTGTGTATGTGTTTGTGAGTGCAACTGGGACATTATGGATATATGGTGAGTGTTGCAGAGAGCATATGGCAGTACACTTCTGAGAAAAGGTCAGTGTTTTTTTTTCTTGTTTATTTTGTTTGCATGACTGTTTTTGTGTGTGTTTTTCTCTGTGTAGCTGGACATTCATGAACAAACTACCATTTTCATTCCTACCAATGTGTCCACCGTTCCTAGAGAGAGAGGGAGAGAGAGAGAGAGAGATGGGGGGGGGGGGATGCACTTTACTTTAGAACGAGCAGCTTAGTGAGTGGGTGAGTGTTTAGGGCTTAAAGCCGCGCAAGCCACAAAGACTAATTCGCGGCTGAGAACGAGCAGCTGACAACAAAAGTGTGACAAAAGTGTTTTGAAGACATGCTGCCACTATTGCCTAAGTGAGCTTCCAAAACACTATCTTAGAGTTCTCGTATCTTTAGTTTCCTTCGTTCGCAGAAATGGTGTTAAATATTTTGCGTCGAAATGCTCAGTACATCTCTGGTGTGACTGAGTTGCAGGCGTCAATTGTCAATGAGAAGATGGCCCTACAAATACCACGTATTATTATTACATTATTATTTTTTATTATTATGTTTATTTCACATGCTGCTTCTGATATTTTAAACTAAGTGAATCTTTGAGCTTGGAAAAGATCACTTGTATCCCTTAAAATCTTACCATCCGTTCTGCAAAAGGAAAAGGATGCTGCTAGAAGTACCATCAGGAGTATGGCAGGTTTCCTGTATTCGTTCATAGGAAACATGCTCACTAAGTTATGTCCCTTTGCCCGTGGTGTTCTCGGCATGTGCTGTGGGGAAGGAAAAAAGAAAGGAATGCAAGGTCAATTTTCACCCTCAACAATAATGTTAATCAAGGTTTCCCTGCTTTTTCCAACAGTTAACATGATTTCTCCAAACAAGGATGTAACACTTTTGGCTCAAAAGGTAGGATTTCTTACTCTTCGTCAACACAAACAGTTGTACACAAATCTGCACTTCACATTCTCATAAAAACAAAACCAATGCACTAAACAATATCAAAATCAAGTATAACATTAAGCAAATACTTGTTGGTCAATGTGTAAATTTTGGTGGATGTAGGATATAAACTTTTTGAGTTACGGGCTTTTTAGTGGAGTGACTTCTTAGCAGTGCAGCTGAGACCCCCTCCCCCCCCCCCCCACCCCCAGGCTGGGGAGGCTGCTTAGCCTGTTATGGCTCAGGGTAGAAAGGGTTGGTTAAACGTCTGGTAACATGCACAACCCAGCGGGTTGTACATGTTACAAGGATAAATACAAGGAGAGCGATATAACGAGAGAGTAGATAAATACAGCATGTGCCACGAGCTAGCTTGGTTGCAAATTATTAACAGTATCATCAATACAAACACATAGTTCACTTTTGGCTGTTCTGTGAATACATCAACAGGTTTCTAACCAAAGATCTCAAGCATACCTGCTTACAGAATTCAAATTCACCGTAGGACCAGACGGCGAATTTCAAAAAACCTTCATCACACTTCCGCTGGCAAGAGAGATAACTGCCTTCGTTTGACCTGAAACGAATGTCATAGCAATATTGTGCCACCAACTTTAAGCAAGCTAGGTTGGTTGCGAATTATTAAAAGTATTTGTATTAATTAAATTAATTTGTATTATCAATACAATCTCAAGTATACCTGTTTACAGAATTCAAATTAACCGGAGGACCAGACGGAGAATTTCAAGAAACCTTCATCACACTTTCACTGGCAAGAGAGATAACTGCCCTCGTGACCTGAAACGTATACGTCATAGCAATATTCACTGAATGATCGTGGTCACACTGCATACACACTAGTCACAGGCTGAGAGTTTTATCGATATTGTTAAATAAAAGACATTTTTAGTCATTGAAATTACCGTGTTTTAGAACCCAATTACACAAGAATTTTGTGAAATAAACGGTGTTGAAAACACTCCACGCTGCACGATAACCAGCTTTACTTTGTGGACTAAAGAGCAGCAATATGAACGCGAAAACATAAAAGTTGATAAAACACGACGATTTGTGCACAAGCCAAAACAACTACGAATTCTCAGAATCTTGGTTCGATCACCCCCCCCCCCCCCAAGCCTCCTTACTACTCCCGCCCCCCCCCCCGCCTTTATCGCCTCCCCCTCCCGCTGTATTGCAGAATAAAATGGAGAAGTAGGATTTGTTTGCAATAATAATAATGCAGGCGCTTTTCCCGGCTGCTTGGATTATTTCGCTGCAAACTGAACCAAAAAAGCGCGTCCGGGCAAATCACACGCATTCTCTCACAAATCAGACAACAGATAACAATGACGTTATGCGAAGAGTCACCAGTCACTTCAGCTACTTAGTTTGGAAATGTGGAATTATAGAATTAGAAATATCAAACTTGAAAGTGTCCAAAGCAGTGGGGAAAGGCGGCGGAGTACCCGGGGAGAACGCCCGACGATCTTCCCGAACAAATTCGGACTCATATCTCCTGTATTTCTCTGTTGCTACCTCCTTCATACCACATTTTGACAGAAATTGCAGCACCTCGAAACAGGAAGCAGTATGTGTATACCGTATGATGACATTACTAACATTATTATAATCCATTTTGCCATTGATCAGCTTATCCCCAAGTAACTCTTGCCATTGATTAACTTATCTCTTGTAACGAACAAAGACAGTAATACAGCTTACATGATTAGTTCGAGTGGTTTACGGCGAAAGACTAACCCCGAGATGGTTCGATTGTTTGTGTAGCTACCGAGCCTCCGGTGAGGTAACTACGCAAACAATCGAACCATCGAGGGGTTAGTCTTTCGCCGTAAACCACTCGAACTGTTCATGTAAGCTGTTTATACCACGAGCATTCAGACTCTTACCTTAGCGTGAAAAACCAACGTCGCGGTGTGTGAAAGTGTGGGACCACGATAGCACAGAGACGCTGAAAGGCTCTTTTGAGTCCACGGACTGGGATGTATTTTTTGACAGCTGTTCTGACAGTCTTGATAAACTGACTGAGCATGTAACATCTTACATTCAGTTCCGTGAAGACTCAGTGATCAAGAAAAAGACAGTCCAGGTATTTTCAAACAACAAACCATGGATTAGCAAAGGCTTAAAGGGTATTTTAAACGAGAAGAAAATAGCATTTTTGGTTGGTGATACTGCCAAGGTAAAGGAACTAAATAAAATTTTCAGGTCTAAGGCAAAGCTGGCAAGATTAGAGTACAAGGACAAAGTGGAGCGTAAGCTGCTGGGTGGAGATGCTAGAAGCGCATGGCAAGGTCAACACAATGGTGGGAAGAAATCAACCTCCACCACCGTTAGCATCCGACGATCCTTTTGCTTTGGCTAATGAGATGAACAGGTTTTATGCTAGGTTTGACTCTCAGGATCTCCGGGCTGAATGCGATCAGCTGTGCGTACCACCTGCTACTTGTTCCGTGGAACTTGACAGGGCTGACGTTGTGAAGTGTTTTTCACGTGTAAACCCCAACAAAACGCCCGGACCAGACGGTCTTTGTGGTCGTGTGTTGAAAGTGTGCGCTGACCAGCTGGCCCCGTTTTTCACACGTTTATTTCAGATTCTTTTAGACTCTCATTTTATGCCTAGTTTATGGAAGACAACAACTATTGTGCCTATACCCAAAATCCCTAGTGCTGTACATATGAAAGATTTCCGTCCGGTGGCTCTCACTTCTGTTGTGGCGAAATGCATGGAAAGAGTTGTTTGTAATAAATTAACTGCGTGTGTGGCCGATCGCATGGATCCTTTACAGTTCGCGTACAGGGCTAGACGTGGTGTTGATGATGCAACCATCATGCTTGTAGATCTTATTGCTAGTCATTTGGACAAAGCTGGAACGTCTGTGAGAGTTCTTTTTATGGATCTGTCCGCTGCTTTTAATACGATTCAGCACCATGTTCTTATTAATAGACTCCTGGATTTAAATGTACATTCCGATCTGATTTTATGGATTAAGCAGTTTCTGTGTGATCGGCCACAACGTGTTCGCCTGAACGCTCGTCACAGTGTGCCTGGCATACCTACACTATCTGTTCAGCCTGGCACTTCTGTTAAATCTGGTTCATATGTACTATCTGATGAGATTATTGTGAACACTGGATGTCCTCAAGGATGTGTTCTTTCTCCTGTGCTCTTCTCACTCTACACCAATGACATCAGCTGTTCTGACCCAGTACTAACCCTTCTAAAATATGCAGACGACATGGCTCTTGTAGGCCGACTGAAAGACGAATTTTCCATCTCACATTATTTTTCTCAGATAAACATCCTAAATTCTCTGCTAAAAAGCAGTTTTCTTGAATTAAATGTTGGAAAAACTAAGGAATTGGTCCTTGGGAACAGCACAGAGAACGACTCACTGAGGCCAGTTGTGATAGATGAGAAGGAGGTGGAGATTGTAGAGAGTTTTAAATACCTGGGTACTATTATTGACCAGAAGCTGACTTTTAATGAACATGCTGACATGGTGTATAAGAAATCTCAACAGCGTCTGTTTCTACTGCGAAAACTTAAAAGTTTTGATGTCAGCCCGCATGTCCTCGAACTTGTGTACAGAGGCCTCATTGAAAGTGTACTGGCATTTAACATCTCAGCCTGGTTCGGACAGCTAACTATCAAACAGAAAACTAAACTGGGCCGAGTGGTTAACATGGCCAGCAAACTGATTGGGCAACAACAGCGACAGCTGTCCACACTGTACGATTCTGCCCTTTCCAGAAAGGCTTTTCAAATTTTTAATGAACCTGTTCATCCGCTCAACTCTGCCTTCCAGAAACTACCATCAGGCAGGCGTGTTAAAGTGCCTTTTGCACGTAAGAACAAATACAAGAAATCATTTGTGCCATCCGCTGTTGCTGTTCTGAATGCTGCACTTAAATGATGTCAAGAGCTTAGAGGTCAGGCTGTTGGGTCAGTTCTGTGTCTGCCGGCGGAGGTGTGTGATTGCGAGTGGGCGGGCGGCGTGTGCGGGTGCGTGCCGGTGTGTGTGTGTGTGTGTGTGTGTGTGTGCGTGTGTGTGTGTGTGCGTATGTGTCTGTGTGTCTGTGCGGGTGGTTGGAGGAGGGGGGAGGTCTTATTTATCTCGTATTTTAGTCTCTCTTTTATTTTGTATTATATGTGTGTGTGTGTGTGTGTGTGTGTGTGTGTGTGTGTGTGTGTGTGTGTGTGTGATACAGTCAAACACGCTTAAGCCGAACTCGCCCGGGGAATGGAAAATCGTTTCGCTTATCCGAGTTTCTGCATATCCGAGTTCGGATAAGCCAAACCTTTCCCGAGAAATCGCCCTGCAGTTCGGCTTAACCGAGGTTTTTTTTCAGGATAAGTTGTAAAATCACTTGGAATGTTTGTGAAAAGTGTTTTTTTGTTTTTTTTAAATTTTTTTAAAGAGAATATCTTTGCTTCCCTTTGCAACTGAAACATCGAATTGATAATTTTGCGAAAGTTTGTAGGCGTGTATGCTGCTTTTCTATGGGCAAATGTATATGCAAATGTGTATAATGGCAACGGTCTGAGAGAGACACTGGTCGAGCTTACTGATTCCTGAGACTAGTGACACAGACAAAACTTTCTCAGTCTCTCTCTCTCTCTCCGTGCGTGCGTGCGCGCGCGCGCGCGCGCGCGCGTGTGTGTGTGTGTGTGTGTGTGTGTGTGTGTGTGTTTAAATGAATAAGATCAAAACAGTGACAAGTTATAAGTGCTATCTTCAGTGGGGCTTTATTAAAAAAAAAAACAAAAAAAAAAAAACTATAAAATTAAATGGTGAACACACACACACACACACACACACACACACACACACACACACAAATGCGGTCGCATTACTGTACGCACAAATCAATGTACGCTCCACTCCGTTCCTGCATTCCACCACACCACACCCCCCCCCCCCCCCTCACACACACACACACACACACTGGGAGACTGCATGTTACACACTCCCTCCCTTACACACGCCAAAAGAAACAATCGTGCACGCACAAATCTAAGCCCGAGCTCACATCCTTTCGACTAGCCCGTAAACCACGCCCATCGCAAATCTCCCAAGGTTACCTTTCGACCTGCCCCTCCCCTGTGCCCCTCCCTCGGTCATCCCATCTCTAACCCTGAACCCACCACCTAATTCACGCACGCAAACTTAGATCTACCACTCGTTCTGTCCAAACAATGGCGCATGCAAAACATGTGGCACGCGTCATCAGTTTCCCGCCATTCCTGTACCAGGGGCCAAACGCTACTCTAGGCATACTGAAAAACAGGTGACGTGTTCGTTTCCGTAGGATAATTATAGCCGTGACGAAATATGTTCATAAGTTATCTTCCCGACGTGTTTTTCAAGCAAATTTTTTTTTTTTAAAAAGTCTCTCCGACAGTGTTTAGAGTTCGGCTTATCTGTCAAAATCACGTTTGAGATATCCGTGTTTGAGTTAGCTATTTTTTGACAGAGTTTGGCTTATCCGAATTAGAAATAGTCTTACAAAGAGGGGGGTCTGGCGGGGAATTGGTTTTGGTTTCTGTTATCCGAGTTTTTTGCTTAAGCGTGTTCCGTTTAGGCGAGTGCGGCTGTATTTATTTTATGATCTTAGTATAAGGAGCGGAGCGATTTTATGTCTAAAGACAATTTTCTGTTTTAAAATGTATTTTATAACAGACAATAAAGTATTTTTGAATTTGAATTTGAATTTGAGAAATGAACAAAACGTCGAAAGAGAGAATACCCTAAAAACAATAGAAAATACTGTGGACAAAAGTGCTTCCGACATTCACATTTTCACAAAACAACTACTGAGAATTATATATCATTCCAGCCGCACTGGGTAAAAAGGGGGGTAGAAAGTTCTGAGTTTATCCCAGTCAGGTATACGTCCTTATTCCTGTGGATCCGACGCCTTTGTTTGTTTGATAACGATGTCTCTATTAGAGTCGCGTTATCCTATTGGACTTGTTTTTGTCGTTGTTGTTGTATATGAAGGCGTTTCGGCCGTATTTATAGTTTTGTGACTAAATCAGGGATCCGGCCTCATCAGGGATCCAGCCTATTTGTATATTGGTCCTTTTTTTTGTTGTGTCCTCTAGGTGTGTGTGTTTGGTCTCCTAGAGGTCTGTTTTTGATCTCCTTATCCGGAGTGGTTGTGAGCGGTTCGCAAGTGGTCGGCTATCTCGGTTTGGTCGTGTTTGGTTAACTGTTCAGGGAAGTGTCAGGCTCTTGGCATTTCCCTCTTTCTCGTTGCTTACGGGTTTTCTCCTGGAGTGGAGAGCCCGTGTACTGACTTAGTGTAGCATCGTCTGGGAGGGGAGGGGTGGGGGGGACAGATACTTCAGCCCCTCCGATGTTTGGGTTTCTTCTCACCTCTCTTTTCTTTCCACTTTCGCCTTTTGTTTGTCTGGTCATTTTCCCTAGTGACGAGGAGATGATTTTGTCGCCAATGTTTCTTTGTCTCTTATAGGCTATCATGGGTGGGTTTGGGAATAGTGTCCTGCATTCGGCGTCTCTCGTCATGTGGTGCCAATGTTTCCTTATTTTTTTGTTTAAGTTTCTTATCCCTGGGTGATATGGTGTCACCATGACTAGTGGGGTTGATTTCCTTTTTCCTTCTGTTCCGTGCGCGGTTTGTTTGTTACGTCGTTTGTGTTGTGTTTGAGTTCTTTGTCCTTGTAGCCTCTTTCCCTCAGTTTTGAATGGAAGAGCTCGATTTGTGCTTGAAGGTCTTCTTTGTTATTGTTTGTACGGCAGTATCGGGTGGTTTCCCCTTTAATTAGTGCTTTGAACACTGGTGGCGGGTGGGAGGAGGTTCGTTCCAGGTATTGGAAGCTTTCCGTTGGTTTGCGGTATGTTTTTACGTCAAGTATTCCTTCTCTGTGGAATCTTGGACCCTTGAATACCTCCGTGTCAAGGAACGTGGCTGTTTCGTTTTCAATGCTGTATGTAAATTTAAGAAGTGGGTGGTGTCCGTTTGCCAGGGCGAAGAAATTGTGAATTGTTTGCTCGTCGGCTTCCCATAATTGGAATCCATCATCTCTGAATCTGCCCTGCCATATTATCCTTTCTCGATGTGTGAAGTTACTGAGTATTTCGTCCAGAATTGTTCCCATAGCTACGTCTGCTGCTTCTGGTGAGACCTTGGAGCCCATTGCTACCCCTATTTTTTGTCAGTATAGTGCGTTAACAAATTCGAAGACATTCTTGTTCAATATGATCTTGAGAAATTCCAGTAACTGTTCTTTGTTTATGGGTGGCATGGGGGCAGTCATGATAGTGTCTGGGAGGGTGTTTCCCACTGCCTCGAGGATCTCGTCGAATCTTAGGTTCGTGTACATTGAAGTTATATCATAAACCGCTATTTTTGTCTGGAATGTGACTGTTATTCCCTCTAGTCCACTAGTTTGCTGATGCGTTGCGTTGAATTCTCGCATTGCGAAATGATGGGTCGTGCTGCTAACCGAGTATTGCCTAGGCCATGTTGTTCCATCTTCCTGATTTTCTCGTTAGTGTGTTTGTGTACTTGCGACCTATTTTCGTATCTGTTTCGCTCAGTAGTAGGTATTTGTACGTTTCCTGGTCGATCTGTTTCGTTGCATATAGCATTTGGGTGATATCTAGGATTTCTCTAATGACTTTTTCTGTGTTTGCTGTTTCCACTCTTTCGTAGTGGATTCCGTCGTTTAATTGTAGGTAGCCTTCCTTTAGGTAGTCTTCTTTGTTTAGGATAACGATGTTACTGTTTTTGTCCGCCTTTTTTAATCACGATGTTCGGATTATTTTCTAGTCTTTTGATCGCCTCTCTCTCGGAGTGGGGCATGTTGTTTATCGTATTTGCGCGTTGTAAGTGTAGTAGTTCTTCCTTGGTGTTACTCGGGTATTGTTCGATAGGGTTGCAGGCTTTTTGTGTTTTGTAGCCCGATTTTATTCGTAGTGGATGTATGTCTTCTTCTTCGTTTGCATCCGCGAAGTGGTATCGGCATCGGATTTTTCTTGCCAATTCTTCAAAGTCTTTTTGTATTCTGCCTTTTATTCCGTGGTAGCTTGGTGTTTAATTTGATGCCCTTGCCTAGTGCTTTGTATTCGTCATCCGACAGTTTGTGTCTTCAAAAATTGTTGACAAATGTTTTCGCTTTTTGTAGTAGACGGTTTTGTGTTGTTTCTTTTGCAGTTTGTCTGCGGGTTTTTCTTTTCTCTATGTTTAGCTCCTTTTTGGCCTCTCTGTGTTTGTAATGGCCCATTTTTTTTTCGTTATTTTTTAACACGATTTATTGCGTGTTCCGGTGTGCTAGTGTGCACTTATTCGTTTTTGTGTGTAGAGGTGTTAGTGAACCTTCTCTAATATCCCTTCTTGTGCTTGCGACTTCAGAAGTGCTTGTATGCACTTTAAAAAAAAAAAATATTATTTTCTTTTTGTCTCTCTCTTTCTCCTTTTTATTTCTTTATTTTTGTTTTTTTCCTGTCTCCTCCTTTTCTTTCGCACTTTTTTTCCTCGGTCTGCTTTATTGCACTCAGGTGTGCTTGTGCGCACTATCTGTTTGTCTCATTCGCTGGTGTGCTTAAGTGCCCCCAGATGTGCTATTGCGCACAATCTGTAGTTGTTTTGTCCCTTTTTTAAAGTCTTACATTCACCTCCTCACCACTGCTATCTTTTAAGGTTTTATCTAGCTCATTCCAATCTATACTTTAACTCATAGAAATCTGTTTTTTTTTTTTTTAATTCATAGAAATCTCTAATTTAATTGTAGTTTGTTTTTTGTTTTTGTTTTTTATGATGTGTATCATTGTCTTTGTCCACCACACCCAAATTTCCCTCTGGGATAATAAAGATGTATTGTATTGTATTGTATTTTGTTTTGGGTTTTATCGCTTGCTACTTGTTCTTGGTTTTTAATTGTCTCTGTCTATCCCTTCTCGTTTCTACTCAGTCGGTGTGTGTGTGTGTGTGTGTGTGTGTGTGTGTGTGTGTGTGTGTGTGTGTGTGTGTGTGTGCTCTTTTACTTTTTACTTGTACTTACGTAGTGTACGCTGAGTGATTGGATTTTTTTTTTTAACTTCGGTTTTAGAATGTAAGGCGCCTAGAGCTCGCCTCCCGGGGATAGGCGCCCTATAAATATTATTATTATTATTATTGTTTTGTTTCAAGTTTTGCCGAGGTGCTAGTGCGCACTCCCTGCTGTATGGTACAGTGTCTCTCTCTGTACCTGAATTCGTTCTGGTATGACACTGGTTAGCTGTGACCGTTCACGTCTTACTCACGTGTGTTTCCGCTTGGGTGGGACTGGTAGGCTTCTTTCGTGCTGGTTTCGGTTGTCTGTTTCGAGCTGTTCGTTGCTCGTTCTGTGCTCCGGCCCGACTTGTGTGTGGGAGCTCGTGTGGGGGGTTCGTATTGTGTTGGGTTGTTGGTTGACGTGGTGGGTCGTTGTCCAATGGGCGCTCTCCTGGTTTTAATCCCCACTGCGCGTGTGTCGGTGGGGTTGCTCTGTGTGTGCGCCGCTGGCCCTGGTGTTTCTTCTTTAGTGTGCTAACTTTTTTTTTTTTTGGAGACTTTTTATATTTCTTTACTTCTTAAGTTGTATTTTTTGTGTGTTTGTTTCTTATTTATTTTATTTTTTATTTTATTTTATTTTATTTTATTTAGTTTTATTTTATTTATTTATTTTTATTTTAATTTTTTTTTTTTTGGAGACTTTTTCCTGAGTTAGTTTGTGTGGCGGGATGTTTTTGGGTTGTGTTGGTAGTACCCGTTTATTGTTTGGGCTGTTGTGAGGGGTCGTTTATTTTATCGTGTTTTGGAGTTTTTAGAGGTGCCGATTGTTCTAGTTTCAGTCTCGGTCTGATAAGGACCATAGGTAGCGTTTGGAAACCCAGAGGGTAAAAGAGCTGTCTCTGTCTCGGGAAATTTTTATTTATTTATTTTTTATTATTTTTTTTTATTTAGTAATTTGTATATTTTTTCTTTCCAGGGCAAGTCCTGACAAGGACTGGTTGTCGTAAGTTTTAGTACCGGCCTCTTCGGCCGCCGCGTTGCTTATAATACGGCCGGCTGGTATGTCTCGGTCCTTCCCTTGAGTAGCTGAAGGTTCCTCTTCTTAGACTTGGTTGTGGGGGTTGTTCTTGTTGGTTGCTGCTCTCTCTTTCCAACAGGTCGATGTATCTGTTCTTGTACGCGGTGATGCGGGTTGTGGCTTCGGTCAGGTTCTCCATAGCTTTGGAGACTGTGTCTTTGTCACCCGCATCTTTCGCCTTCTTGATCAGTGAGTTAATCCGGGTCTTTTCTATCTCTACCTGATCGTTTAGCGTTGACTTGAAATTTTCCACCCCTTCTTTCCACTTGGTCATGATGGGTTGGAGTAGTTTCTCTCTGGTTGATTCTCTTAGTTTAGGGTTGCCTTTAATTTGGAGGCGAAGTTCCGGTGGCTGCAGGAAGGTTGGTATCTGGTTCTGCCCCGCCGCTAACACCATGGCATCTGCCGCTGTTTTAAGGGATTCGAATCCCTCAACTGCTTCTTTCAGGGTTTTGTTTGTAGGTCTGCTCGTCTCGTCTTCATCCTCCCATGCTTCTGAGAGCATGAACGCCGTAACGTAATCGTACTCTTCTTCTGTCTCTTGTGGCATGGCTTTGCTTTCCGACATCGTCTTGTTGATGGTGATACTGGTGGTTCCCAGTCTGTTCTTCTGCATCTTTCAGAGAGGTGTGTGAGAGGGGGTCTGTGTTTCTTGTTCTTATAGGTATTCCTTGCCAGTGAGATGTCTTTGTCTTATCTTCATGGGCAGGTGTTCGGATTTTCCTTTGTGTGTGTTTTAAGGCGATTCAAGTAGGATGATCCCATCCCTTTCTTCTGATCATCTTTCTTTTCTTTTTCCTAGAGAGGGTTGGTTTTAGGTCTCGTTTTCTCCCTGCGGGGATAGCCCGAGGGAAAGGGGGGGGGGGAGTGTTCGTCCCTGTTCCCTCTTTTGATTGGTTTATTCGTGGTGCTGATGGGCTTATCTTTGCGGCTCAGTTGAATCGACGTAATCTTATTAGTATTTATTTCCCGAGGGTTTTTATCTTTGATCTTCGGTATAGTGGGTTTGAGCGAGTTATCGTATTGTCGTTTGGATTGGAGTGGGCTACGAAAGGTTCGGCCCGGTCTGTTTCAGAGTACAGTTTCTTTTTTCCTTTATTTTATCTGTTCGGTTGTGTACATGTATGTAAGCACGTATGTGGGCACTGGCATTTTTTATGCCTTTTCTTTTTCTTTTTCTTTTTTGGGTGTGACAGTGCTTGGTGTAGGCGTGTCACCACTCGAATAAGGAACTGGTGTACATTGCTGACGATTGTACGTAAGTCAATCCTACTAACAGTCGTCAGGGACTGGTATGTAGGGGATCTCACTCAGACTGGTGCTAGGCACCTACAGTCATGGGGGTAGAAAGTTCTGAGCTTATCCCAGTCAGATATACGTCCTTATTCCTGTGGACAGATCGCTACACAGATGCAAACGGACTGCCCTCCTTAAAGACTAACGACTAACTTGAATGAACAGCCTCAACCAGAGGCACATAGATAGTACACCCCAGCACATCTATGAAAAAAAGAAAGTGCGTCGTGGCACCCTTGTATCGATTGACTAAAATGGACAGCCTCGAGGCGAATAGATAGTGCGCACTAGCACATCTATATGAACAGAGAATGTACCTCTGAAAGTCCAGGGACATACATCCTACGTATGTCTCACAAAGATAGTGCGCACTAGCACATCTTTGAAAAACAGAGTGCCCAACAGCACCTCTGTAAGTCAGTCGCACAGGGCTGCGATCACGCACGAAATATGAAGGAGCCTCCACCAGAGGCACATAGATAGTGCGCACAAGCACATCTATGAAGAACAGATAGTGCGCACAAGCACATCTATGAAGAACAGATAGTGCGCACAAGCACATCTATGAAGAACAGAGAGTGTCAAAGCGCCTCTGTAAATACAAGGACATACATCGTATGCATATCGCACGCATATCGCACATAGAGAGTGCCCACTAGCACATCTATGAAAAACAGAGGGAGTAATATCGCCTCTGCAAGTTAGTCATACAAAAGCTTCACCATCACACAAAAGGTGAAAAAGCCTCAGTCACAGGCACATAGACAGTGCACACAAGCACGAGAAAAAAAAAGGAGGAGAGCAAAATGAAAAACAGAAGGCTAAAGCCCAAGAAGTGCATAATGGTGCCCCCACATAGACATATAACAATGGGAATAAATAAATAAAAAACTTTTTTAAAAGTGATGCTCGAAAAACAGAAAACGAAAACAAAAGACTCTAAGACTCAAACTCAAATGAGCACTTCGTGGACGTACAACATGAACACGAGGGTCGATCAAAGAACACACTAGTAAAATGAACCCATGTAAACCCTGCCACAACGGACGCACATGATAAGCCAACTGAATACAAAGTACATGGCACAACGTAAAAAAGAAACGATCGAAAAAAATCTAAAGCCATAACCACCTTGGATGCGAATCAACAGGGAGACAAGCACCCGCCACAGTTAAAAAGCAGGCCTCCAACCACAAAGAACCTGGAAGCCAATGTATAAAGACAGACAGAACACCAAAGAGAAACGACTGCAAATGAAACGTGAAAATGAGATACATGCCCCGAATCAAAGGAAAGCCAAAATTGCACTGTGAAAGAAACTCAAACACAGTTGCAAAAGAGAGAGAGAGAGAGAGGGGAACCCTCTGATGGCTACCCAAATGGGCGATAAAACAATCTTATCGTCCTTGAATATATTAATTTTAAAAAAAGCACCGAAACGAAAGTAAGGATAAGCCGACACCCCATCCCGAACACGAAACGGCCGAGATTAACGGTCCCTTCAAATAGACGGAATGTACCCAATCAATTCCATACTCATGAACACCACTTCAGCGAAGGGAGAAGTGCCAAGACCCTGACACTTCCCTAAACAAACTGTTACACATGACTGCACAGGAACAACGGGACACTAATCCCCCACACACGATGCGATTACACTCGAAACTGTGAATGAGGAAAGATACACACCGAGTACACGTCCTTATTCCGTATTACTAAAAAACGGACAATCGCATGTACTTCAAAAAAGTAAATAGGTTGGATCCCTGATGAGGCTGGACCTTTAGCTAAATAGCTATGAATACAGCCGAAACACCTTGAATGATCATAAGTGCCTTAAAAATAGAAAAAAAAAGAAAGGAAAAAAAAAGCAAGTATACACCCGACTTCGGGCATAAAACACTGAAAGGTACAAAGAGATCTGTCAACTAGACAATACTACATGGAAGGCGTCGGATCCACATGAATAAGGACGTATATCTGACTGGGATAAGCTCAGAATTTTCTACCCCCACAAATCCCATACAAACATTTCTATTGATAATCTACTAATCATTCGGGAGGTGACAGAGAAGAAAGTTGTGGCCCGCGCCCTTGGGCCGTGGGCTAAAAATTTCTTCTCTGTCACCTTCAAACTACACCTACCCCCGCAACCCAGCCTATAATCATATATTAATCCAATGGAAATCAGATGGTACCTACAGAATTCTAGAAGTTTAGCACACAAGAAATATTAGCTCCTAATTAAAAGATCGTTTCACTGAACAGATTAAAATTATACAAGCGGATTTTGCTAGTGACCTTGAAAATGAAAAACGGACATACACTGTCAGTCAGAGAAAAAGTAATACCATTTCCGTATGTTTGCCCGCGCTACATTCTCGTTTTCATGAGGCGGAAGTACTGAGGAAACAGATACACACACAAGTGAGACTGAGTGATCAGTAGCCGACGAGGACGTGCAGCGAGCACTTGCGTTTGTGATACCGTGTAGAATATGTGTAGAAACAGGCTACTATTCTCTTGTCGGATTTTATTCTGCATAATTTGGCTTCGGGTCTTCTCTGCGGAATCAGAAAATCGTAAGTTACATAAATCAAAATTACTTATTCGTACTTGATAATCACTAGGACGTCTTTCGAAAGAATTGTTTTATGTACCCAAACTCGAGACCCCGTTTTCTGTTGTTGCTTTTACGGATGAAATGTTCAAGTGCTGAATACGTCCAGCAAGTTCACGCACAGCAGAAAAGCAATGTCGTTTCCTTGCAGGAAATTATTTGTCTAAAACTGTTCAGGCATCTTCATGATTCTCGAACACACTACCCAGAGAGAAAGTCGTATTATACCCACTGGAACCCGTGTTTACAACTGCATTAAAGCTCATCTGAGTGGGAACATTACTTTGCAATTATCGAAACATCGGACGAGGATAGAGCCGTCGGGGGAAAAAAACAACA